>JAKUCV010000533.1:116231-233007 GCA_028386065.3 Turnera subulata | reverse complement strand
GAAGGCAAGATCATTGAAGCTCCATATGTCAAGACCACAGAGCAATTGGCTGATATATTGACAAAAGCTGTTTCTAGACAAGTTTTTGATAACTCGCTTGTCAAGCTGGGCATGTGTGATATCTATGCTCCAGCTTGAGGGGGAGTGTTGGCGTGAGTTATGGCACAAATTATGGTTTGTAAATATAATTTAGGAGTGAATTGTAGGAATTAGATTAATTAGTGAGAAATTAGAGTAATTGAGAGTAATTAGAGAGATTGTGAGTGATTGTAGTGATTGTGAATATTTTCCTTGTATAGTATCTACTTTGTACTATAAATACAGCCTCCTTGTGAGATGAATAACATATCCTTAAACCCATCTATCTTGTTTGAGTACTCTTTTACGCATTTTCAAGTCATGCGTAAGCATATGCCCTAAATAAATCGAGACTAGGGCTGTGCATCAACCGACCAAACCGACTATCCGACCCGAAACTGACTGCCCCGATACACAAATCAGCCGACCGAACACCAACCGCAATTAACCGACACCTCTCAACCGACTAAATCTTACTCAGTCGGGTCGGTGGCGGTTGAGGACACAACCGACGCCCTAACCGAATACCTGATATATACTTACCCATTTTATATTTTTTAATTCTTTATTTCTAACCTAATCTCTTCCAAAACTTCACCCTTCAAAAAATATCTCTTCCAAATCTCTTCACTGCGCCTACCAACCTTTATCTTTTCTCTCTCTCCCTCACCTCTCTCTCTCTCTTTCCCATCTCTGACAAAGTTGATTGCAACCTTGCCTCCTCCGCCTCAATCCTATCGTCCTCCCTTGCCTCCCCTCTCTCGATCCTTTCACTTTCACTTGGTATGAACCTTTTTTTAGATTTTTAAATTTGTTTGCTATTTAATGTCTTTATCTTTTAAATCTGTGCATAGGCTTTTGTTTTTTTGATTTTTTAGATTTGGTGATGCTGGATCTTTGGCATTTTATGGTTTTTTTATAGTGTTGATTTTTATAGGTTTTGAGCCAATTCCTTTTAGCACATTATATAATCAGTTAGTTGAAAAAAATCATATGGGCTGGCCCATTTTTAATAATACTCCAGTTTAAAAGTTAACCGACCCAACTAAATCCATCCGAACCGATCAACCGACCGCCCGATTCAACCGACAACCGACTCAACCGACCACCCGATCGGGTTATATTCTTCAACCCGCAATATTTTCAGGTCGGGTGTCGGTTAGACCCATAATCGACAACACCCGACCCGTGAACAGCCCTAATCGAGACGCCTTGGGAGTTTTTTTTTTGATGCTCTCGGCTTGATAAAAAACAGTTGTAGGAGATGGGGCTTCTTCACTTGGTAAGGTTCTGTCTATAAGAATTTCGACCAAATATCTTTCTAGCCTTCTCATCCAAAATTTTGAAGTTGGCATTTGGATTTTATTGAATGAAATCGTTTTGGGAAAAACCCTATTATTCCATAACCAATAAAAGAGACTAGTTGACGAAACCAAAGTGCCAGATTCGGAAGTTCGTCATAGGTAGGAAGGTATAAGTCACTCACTTAACCTTGGGCGAAATAATATTTAAGTTTTAAACAAAACATGCATCTCGTGATGTGTGTGCGTGTGTAGAACTAATATCCGACAAATCAAGCATNGGCTTGATAAAAAACAGTTGTAGGAGATGGGGCTTCTTCACTTGGTAAGGTTCTGTCTATAAGAATTTCGACCAAATATCTTTCTAGCCTTCTCATCCAAAATTTTGAAGTTGGCATTTGGATTTTATTGAATGAAATCGTTTTGGGAAAAACCCTATTATTCCATAACCAATAAAAGAGACTAGTTGACGAAACCAAAGTGCCAGATTCGGAAGTTCGTCATAGGTAGGAAGGTATAAGTCACTCACTTAACCTTGGGCGAAATAATATTTAAGTTTTAAACAAAACATGCATCTCGTGATGTGTGTGCGTGTGTAGAACTAATATCCGACAAATCAAGCATCATAATCATCAATCAGAGCATGCATATTTCAAAATTTAAAGGAAAAAGAAAAGGAAAAACAAAAATTTGGCTTGCGTCTCAATCCGTTAAAGACTACCTACGTAACCCGACGACCTGGATCAAAATAAAATTAAAAGAGAAAGAATCGGTTTACTTGTTATGGAGTCTTCTCCGTCGTTCTTCGTGACCTAGGGACATAGACGACATTTGCTTGCCTTCCGCTCCTTAATTCCACCTTGAATCTTTAGAAAACTGAGAAGAAACATTACTATAAAGAACCAACGTGAGATTTGAGAAAGAAAATGAATTAGAATCTAGAAAATAAAAGAGTAGAGTTTTTGTAAGCAAATGGCGGTTTATAGAGAAATATCAACCTCTAAAACTAAAGGATTGAGGTTGTATCTATAGTGCTCAGGGTCCTAGAAGTCAGGTAGTTGATCCTAGGGTCGGAAACCAATCCATAAATCCGAGAGTTGTGGAAGAAAGTTGAAAAAAAGGCAAAAAAACCCAACTTCTTGCACTTCTGGTACACAAAGCCGTGGGGTGTGGGCACTCTTGTCGCCAAGACTGCCACACATCAGCGGTCTTCCACCTATGACCACCGCCGTGCTGGTTGTTTTGCAACATGACTGTTGGATGCCTGGCAGGCTTCATGAGATGACTGCTAGGGCACCGACGTTCAACTCCTGTTTTTCTAGTTTTTTTAACTCCTTTCAGTTCTTGGATTTCTCCTATAGTCCTATTTATTTTTAGACAATTAAGCATGTTTATTAGCTTCTCAAATCCTCCAGCTTTGCTTCTTTTCTCAATTACTTAACCTTCATTCCAAGCAATCAAATCAAATTCCTTTATGCCCAAAATAACATAAAAAATAGGCAAAATAATATTCAGAATTTAATGGGCCTTGAATCTATGAAAATTCGGTATTATTGGGTCTGAAAATTCTTCCTAAGGCTGGGTCTAAATATATAGATGATCTACCAATAAATAGAGAGTGAAGGATAATCTATTATAGAAAATAGATAAGTAGGAGGCTTACTTGTCTTTCCTAACAGTTGAGCAGCAGCGGAATCAAAACTCTCTATTACTGGTTAGTGGAGACCGTCATAGTGTGTCGGATCGGTCCCTTTGTCTCTATAATTTAAACCCTATATATGTGGTAATATGCATGTTGTGTATTTGGTTTCTAACGTGAGTGTACAACGTGTACATCAACCTCCCCTTAATAATGGCTTAGATAATACGCAAGTTGGGCCCCAGTAGGCCTTAAATGAGCACCCCTTATGGTTGGATTCTAATTTTTCCAACATCTCCCACCCCTGCAATAGGAGTGCTTATAAACATAATCATGCGAAATAAATTCTCATCAACAACGCAAACATCCATACAGGGAAATAGAATCATATGACCAGTATATTGTGGGAGCCAAATGCTATACATTTGCTAGGAATATATAGTCTCTTGTTGAGAACAAACCTGCAAGTAGGTAAAAAAGTATGCAGATACCCCAGATCATACAAATCAAATTAGATATCTTACGAAGATCTTGCTTATATAGATACATTGTATTCACAATCATAACTATAAATTAGGGGTGAGCAAATTGTCGGTACGGTATATACCGTGCCCAAAGGGTGATCGGTATGACTTTTCCGAAGACCCTCTTTTCCGACCGATGCCGTGCCGTTCTCCATCTTGTGCCGATCGGTATGATACCGATCAATACCGACGTCGGTTCGGTTGATATGCCTACCGACCGAATACCACAACTGATTTCATATCCATTATTTTTTTTACACGAGGGGAAGGATTAGAAGAACAAAGGGAAGAAATTGAAATTGTGACCCATTCATTCTTTCTCACCAACACCCGTTTCAAATTTCATCACAAAAAAAAAAACAATTACACAAAATCTAAAATAATCCCAAAAAATTCTAAAAACCAATGCCAATGACATATAAAAACACCCACAAATCAAATCCAACCTATATAACTCATGTTTACCAGAAGAAAAACAACCAATAAGGATGAGTTAGCGGGAGGAGATGAGGAAGGAGTAAGAGCAACATCTCGGCAGACGGCAAGGGAGCGTAGAGGCGAGAGTCAAGGAAGGGACGAAAGGGGCTGGCGGCGTGAGAGAGGAGGAAAAAGAGGGTAGGTATGGAGAGGGTGGCGCACCAGGTAGGGCGGCGACACCTACAAAAGCCGGTGGACGCCAAGACAACAGCTGTTGCGCCGTCTGCGAGAGAGAGATAGACGAGGGGGAGGTGAAAATTTTGTGATTAGGGTAAGCAATTAACAACAAAACCTGTATTGTATAGTCATAGGTGTGGGTCTATAGTTTGGGCTTGCTTTTTCAAAAAAAATCCTGGTGGGCTTGGTTTAGGGATGGGCTGGGTAATTTTGAGCTTGGGGTGGTTAGATCGTCGGTATCGGCTTATGCCAAATACCGAAGGTTCAAACCGCTACCGGCCAATTTCTTTCACCCAGCTAATCGGCTTGGTGGAGATATCAGGTATAATTCTAAGTTTGCTCAGCTTTCGAGCTGATACCGTCGGTATTGGGTTGGCATCGGCTCGGTTTAATCGGGCCGGTAAATTTGCTCACCCCTACTATAAATTACAACAGATGCACCGATAAATATAAACTAATAAGATTATGTGGGAACCCGGACTGAAGTGTATAGCTTTCTGCCTTCTCACCTAAACTTTGGAGTTTCCACCCAGATTTCATCATAGGTAGAAAGGTGTGAGGCCACCCCCCCCCCCTCCCACCCATGCTTATGCGAGATAATACATAATTTCAAACAAAATATATATCTCGTGTATGTGTGTGCAGCCAATATCCAACAAATTAAAGCATCATAAACATCAATATTAGCATCTATAAATAATAACTAAACAATTATAAGAGTAAGGAAAAAGAAAAGGAAAACAAATAGTTGGGCTAGCATCTCAATCCGCTAGAGACTACCTATGTAACCCGATGACCGGGATCAAAGACCAAATAGTTATTATAACAACACTTCACTCAAATAAACATAGTCAACATCATCTTCATTACATCAATCGAATTTATTATTAAAAGGAAGAGAGCACTTACTTTAGTCCGTAGGCAAAAACGATGTGTCGATTTGCACTAGGATTTTGACAAGAAAAACGCCCAAATCAGCTTCTCATCAAAACAACGAAGTTGTAGATCCATCTTTTAGCTTTTTAGAGATACAGAGATCACTAGAATCCGATCCTTGGAGCTCAAGTATAGATCTACCGAGACTGCCCGCCCGAGGCATCGACTTGCGCGTTCTTCGCTTTCTAGGCTCGTTGGTCGTGTTTGATTGCTCACTACTCCTTGAATCCAATGTGATAAGTAGACCTGGCAATTCGTGTTGTCGTGTCGGGTTCGTGTCGGGTTGAACAGGTAATCGGGTTCTAAATCTTCAACCCGACCCGACCCATTTAATAATCGTGTCGTGTCGTGTCCAACCCGTTTATTATCGTGTCGGGTTCGGGTTGACTCGCGGGTTACCTATTAAGTCTAACAAGCCTAAAGACGAGTTTGAAATTTTTCTATTTTGCATATTTTAAAGCAAATAGGCATATAATTAGTTTTTTTATACATCAAATAAAATTATAAATTGCAGAATCATAATATAATAATATTTTAAAGCATTTATAGAAGTATTTTTGGATAATTTTAGTAACTTTAGCCTTAAATATTGGATAAGTCTTATATTAAATCAGTAAAATATCTATACCCTAAAGATAATCGGGTCATAAACAGGTACCTATCGGGTTGGCCGGTCAACCCGCTACCTGACCTGCTAATTTTCGTGTCGTGTCGGGTCGACCCATTTAACTAAACGGGTTGGAAATCTCTGACCTATACCTGCTAATTTCGTGTCGGGTTCGTGTCGGGTTGTCGTGTCAATACCCGTTTTGCCAGGTCTAGTGATAAGAGCTAAATCGGAGATAGAAAGTTACAAACAACAACAACCACGTGAAATCTGAAAGAGACAATTGAAATTAAAGAAAATAAAAGAGAAGAGTTTCTTTAGGCTAATGCACCCAGGAGAGAAGACTCGACTAAAGACTCCTGATTCTGAGGGTATGGGGTTCTATTTATAGTGTTTAGGGACCCTTAAAGTCGGTTATATCATCCTATGGTTGAGAAATAAACCCTAGAACCAAGGGTCAGTGGATAAAGATAAAAAAAAATGGAAAAAAAGAAAATGATGTCGTAACAAGTCCACATGACCACCACTGGTTAGCAGTCTTGTCATCCTAACTGCCACCAACTAGCGGACTTCCCTTATGGCTGGTAGTCTTCCATTATGTCTACTAACATATCGGCGGGCTTCGCGACATGACAGCGAGTTCCCTGACTCACTAGTCCTATTTTCAAACTTTTTCTGTTTCTTTCTATTCTTGGATTCCAATTTGACCACAGACCATAAGCTTTCAGAAGCCTCTAATTATGCTTCTTTTCTCAATTACTTCCCTCCACTCCAAGTAATTAAGTCAAATCTTCTTTTGAAATAAATAACAAAAAGTAGGCAAAATAATATTCAGACTTTAATGAGGCTTAAATCCACGGAAATCTAATGCTATTAGGATAGAAAATTCTTCTTAAGGTTGGACCTAAACATATAAGTGATCCATTAATCAATAAATTAGGCTAACACATCAAATCCAAGTCCAATAATTAAATAAGTAACCTTGAGCTCTAAAAATCCATAATAATCTAATAAAATAGTTAATTTGTCAAATTTGAGTGTTCACAGATTCCAACAATGATCTTCCTCTTCCCACGATCTCTTTGACTTAACTTGTTTTTCTAGACATGTCCTATCAGATTGAATCATTGCCCATGGTCCTTTGGCAACATACTAAGATAGCAAATATCAAGCTAAATCTTGAGTCTCTGATCGGAGTCATGAGGGTACACAATAAAGGCACTACAAAGACTCTGCATCTCATACAACAGTAATCGGAGATTAAACTTAAATTAATGCATTTGGTCGACAAATTGCATACATGGTATGAAACATGTGCTACAACATATTCTCCTTTTCCCATAAAGCGTATGTTGTACAAATGATATTTGGACACCATAAATATCCAAATTTGAATTTCTCCATTTCCATAATATTTACCAATTACTCGCCAAGGAAGATGGTAGGGGGAGTTTGAATTTTCAACCAAAATGGTATTTTGGCCCGCTTAGTGTAGAGCACGGGTTTGTTTTTCTAAGGAAAAGGAACATAGAGTCGGATCTGGTAGATCAATGCTTAAAAATGCTCATGGCCCATGCACACAACTTTTTCCCTTTCTCTTGCAACAAATTAGAGTGGTCAACATCCAAACTTGGGCTCCTGTGAAATGACATATTGGATTCAAAACTTGATTAGGTCCAGCATTTTTTAATCTAATAAATACCCCTACTTCTCCGTGTATGCTCACATTGTTGCATTAAATTTGGACAAATAACACATAGTCTCCAACCACCGTCTTCTATTCTCTTTTGGAAAAAAGAATTGCTCTTTGCGATACAGTTTGAAGGAGAAAATTACTCTACTTTTCTTTTTATATTGATCATATTACTTGTCCCTGTCTCTCTCTTCAAATAACAGGTGGTATCCTAAGCCAATTAATCAGGATATTCAGAAAAAAGAAGAGAGAAAGCAATTATTCGGTCCAAGGGGAAGATAAAGCAGTCTTTCCAAACTCTTATGCAGGCTAAAATTGTAGCAAATATGAAATGAATAAAAAAATTGATTTATTGAAAAAATATGGAGACTCTAATATTAACATATGCTAGAATGGAGCAGATCCTGTTCTCCGCAGTTGGTATCTGGGCATAGGAGTTAGATCACAAGATAAGAGCTTCTCCACTTCCTGCTAAACACAATTATGTTAGAACAAATTGGTCTTAAGCTAGCTTATATTGAATTCTTGGTATCAAGCATAAGTTGTTCTACTCTACAGTATATGTATATTAAGCAGTAATGTAATATTATTATCCTTCGTAAGGATATCCAGGTGCATGTTTCACAAAGGAAGCAGTCTTGTATTTTCGCCACTGCCATCGTACTGTTATGTAATTGCGATAAAGATCGTCATTTTCTATCATATATTGTTTAACTAAGGTAGGGAAAAAATTAACCCCAGGAATTGGTCTGGTGGAGCAAAGAATCTGGAATTTAAATAGAATCATTTTTAGTCAAATTAGTCTAATGGGCCAATAGTGGCACTTTTCTTGGTGTTTTCCAGAAGGTCAATGGTTAGATAACAGTGGTGGGATTGAGAGTGGTATGGGGATAGGATTATGTATAGTTATTAGGATTCTAATGTCCCAAAAAAATTAGTCTAATGAGTTAAAGCATTACTATGTCATTTTTCTTCTAAAAAGTAAGTTGTAAAAGCTCAATTATCAAGTATCATATACATCTTTATATTGGCATAAAATGATGGCTGCAATTTCCTAGAGAATGTGGAAAAAAGTATTTTCATAGGTTTCGCTGAACTAACCCCGGAGAATTGAAAAGGCCAAAGTGTGATAGCTAAAGAGGAGGGAAGAGAAATAACTGAGTACTATACAACATAGGTTGGCTTAATCTCTGCTCTTTGTTGCCAGCCATCTTAACAAGATAGAGCCCATATTTTGCATCCTAACAAATGTTGAAACTTTTTCTTCTTCTTTTTCTTTTTTGGGTAGAAGCAAAATGTTGAAACTTGGAAGAGTGATCATGCCACACAAATAAACAAATGCAGAGAAATTATGTGTAGAATTATTAGACATTTGTAGATTGAATTTCTAAGTTACTCATCACAAGACAATACATATTCTCTACAAGTTACATGCTGAACACCGAATAAATCAGACTCCAGCAATGAATAGTTACTTACTAAACTCTCCAGAACTATAAGTAAACCAACCAAATCAACTGGCGCAGTAGTAAGCAAGAGGCTTTTTTGTTTTGCTTGCAAATCACTTTCAAAAATAAGTTATCGACTAACAAGGGTTCTGGAGCAGAATTGAAGTACCCACCCATTGGAAATTTGAATAAAGGTGCTCCAATTTGTTCAGACTATAAAATGCAACAGCGATCCCGCTGGCAGGAACTTGTTTGATAAAGAGGGCTATCAAAGTATTGTCACTCTCCAAGTCTCAGGAAGTTGGTTTTTACAGAAAACAATCAAATTCCAACTCTTCCTCTTCCTTTAAAAATGTTGATAGTGTGTGCAAATATTCATTAACTGCGTGCAAATGTCTATGCTATATACATTGAAATTTAACGACCAGGTTTATGGAGTACCTTCTGCTTCGTGAGCCAGCTATTCGCTTTCCTTAACTGAAGGACTTCATGTTCCAACTGATTTGTGTAAGCCTGTAGTGTAAGATACCAAAAAGAGAAAAAGAAAAGAAAAGAAGAAAGAATGAATGTCAAAGGTCAAATTCCACTGCTTAAAAGTGCTAACAAAGACATACGACATTGTGAAAAAGCTCCAATCTTGACCTGCTTCCTTGCTCTTGACCTCGCAGCGGATTCGCGATTCTTGATCATCCTCTTCTGTCTCCTTTCAATAGTCTTCTCCATAATCTCATTAGAGTATCTGCGCTTCTTTTCAGCCACAGTCTGAGACTCTGAAGAAGTTGCCGGCAATGCAGGCATTGGAAGAGTCATAGCCATTTGGTTCTCGGAGTAACCAACATCTACAACTAGGTTGTCATAAACAGCTTCTGATACATGGAAGTTGTCAGAATCTGAGGCGGTCGTTGGCTGTTGCTGCTGCGCATGTTCTTCTGCAGTAGCTGCCACCTGATACTGCAACCATTCTTCTTCTTGCTGTGACACAACCATTGGATCAATCCCCAAAAGTGGGTGATCAGGATCAAGTAACCCATTTTGATGATTCCCTAACTTGATGACACCAGCTCGTGCTAGGAAATCCTCGAGCGTAGTAGTTTCTCCTAGCTGTTGCCGACTACTATCCATGGCATTGGAGGGTTCCTGATTATTGTTAACAATGTCCTTCCATACCTCATCAGCCGTTTTCTTGCTTAACGCGCCATTCAAGTTAACGTTCCCAAGAAACAATGGAGCGGAAGATGAAGAAGAAGAGGAAGAGGAAGGGTTTGGAACCAGCTGCCCCTCTTCTGCAGCAATCACATTCCTTAACTCATCCAAGTTCATAGCATTCAAAGGCTTCCCTGCAGCATTTTCCAGCCGATTATGAACCTCATCAAATGCGAGGTTGTACAAGGAGGCTTGACCAGCTATAGATGTGAATTGTTGCCTCTCAGGTCTGTTTGGGGAAGCCATAACTCTCTCCCTCGTCTCTCTTATAAGTCAAATATATAAATGTGAATACATATATACACACCCACCTGCAGGCACAAACCTTGCACATTTGTTTGTTCAGGAAATCTTCTATTTAAGTACATTGATTGATCTTCTCTTCTAAGACATGAATAAAAGGCTACGTACTAGTGTTGCAAAACTAATCGGATCAGAGAGTAATTAACGACTGTTAAAGCGAAAGTAGAATGCTTGTGACTCTAAATATTCAAACATCATCATAAACAAGAACCTGGTTAGGCAGAATAAAAAAAAAAAAAAGTTTTGAATCTATTGTCTCTTTCTTTTTCAACAATCAGAGGAAAACAAATCTCATGGTGAAGAAGAATCCAATAGATGGAGGAGTGAAAATGAGGGAGCTGATAACTAAACATGCACAGTAGGAGGAGGTACGGAAGATATAGGCCTGCCCACAAAAGAAGGTTGAGGTAGCGAAATAGTAGAAAAACCAGTTACAAACGAGATGTGGAATTAATTGTGTTTGTTTTGTTAAAGGATCCTATATTTAGATATTAGGGATAGCTAGCGAGCCATCTGAACAGCCACCTGATTTTCATCCTCGAATGGTGGGATTGCTGTGGGATTTTTAGAGATGAATTTCAAATGCCCCAAAAACTCTCCTTACTTAATTTCAAGTTTCTTATTTGTTCATTCCCCAGGAAAATTTTATTATGGAGACTCCAAGTAGTACTAATTGAGAACATTCCTTTTCTTTTATGTTAATAAAATATCTCTTAGGGTTCTTTTTTTTTTTTTCCTATTAGGGTTTGTTTATTTTTTTAATTTAATTTTAAGGGTTTCCCCTTTCTCTACTTCATACAGAGATGAAACCAATTGGAT
Organism: Turnera subulata; assembly: GCA_028386065.3. Lineage (NCBI taxonomy): Eukaryota > Viridiplantae > Streptophyta > Magnoliopsida > Malpighiales > Passifloraceae > Turnera > Turnera subulata. Next base: position 221,802 of record JAKUCV010000533.1, on the reverse strand, counting down.
TAATTCCAGTCAAATGGAAGGACAGTGGCTGAATCAGTTTCAATATGTATTTTTGAGTCAAGCTGGTTCCCTTGATTTTATTACAAAAATTACTCGTAAAGATACTTGTTCTTATAATTTCTGTTGCCTCCGCCACTACTTCTCTGCCCATCATTTTGTTTTTCAAAAAAATTTTCTGCTCAATGAACAAAATAATGGAATATGGAAAGTGTTGCCTTTTGGAACAATTATAATAGACATCTCCATTTATGATTAAGACAACGCTTGCATTGCATAGTGCGGAGTGGCATCTGTACGCTGTCGTAGTCGTCTCAGGCTCTTTTTTTTGCATAATAATACAGGTATACAGTATTAAGCACGCTTTGAATCGTGCGAAGCGGTGAGTGTTCTCTTTATATATAGTTCTCCTTACAATACAACATCGGCCCAGCCAAGCTCGAGCCCGATCCATGTGGTATCATATCAACATTGAATTTTGTGCCAACCTCACTCCCTACCAATCACTCATCTTTTTCTTACCCGATATTCCTTAGTTAGTTAGTTAGTATCATTTTTGGTCTAAAAACCCGCAGGTTACTTCCCGCCCCGGTGGACCAATGACATTACTTTACCTTGTTGTGTTTGTAGCACCTTCAATACCCAGATCTGAATCGGAATGGGATGGCACCTTCTACGGCTATGTCCTATATATGGAGGAGATTGGTTGGCCTCTATCTGTGATTTTTTCATCATTTGAGAAGAAGTTATGAGAGTTTGTCCGCCCATATGGAGTATTATTATATGGGAATATGGGGCCTAGAAGGAATGAATGAATGAATGGAGCATATGTGGCCATTTGTCACCGCACAACAGGGGAATGTGTGCCTTTTAACTTAAGGCTTTATAGACACAACAAGGTCTAACCAGATTATAAAATGTTGGGGATTCGTGACAACGATGCCCCTAACCCTGGGAGCACAATTACCCTGCTTAGACTAGAGTGACTGAGTTGCCTTGCGAGAGTGTGACACATCTTCCATTTAAAGTTTTATTTTTTTCCTTTTTTGAGGTGTCCATTTAAAGATTTTTTTGTGATGTGCTTTTTAATAATTTTCCTGTCGTCCATTAAGTTTTTAGATTTCAACTCCTTCAAAAAAAAAAAAAAAAGGGTTGAGATTTCTTGAGAAGAATGATGATACCATGCCCTCACGCTTATAGCACGTGAGAATATTCCGTCCTCTGTGTTTGCGACACACACCCACCCCCAGTTGGCATTGGAATCTTAGTGGCATTGCTATTGAGAATGCCACTTCATGGTTTTTAGACTCTTTTTCTTGGGAGAGCGCACACACACCCCACTTCCTACTTACTATGGGAACAAAAAAAACATTGGATTAATGTCACATTTCGTCCCTGTGTTGCCCCTTCAAATTGAAATTCATCCTTGTGTTGAGTTTTGATTGGTTTTGATCTCTCAGTTGGTCAATTTTTTAGGGTTTTAGTCTTTTTTACCGATTTTACCCCTAAATTCAGGACTATACTATTCAAACCAGTTTACCAACTCAAAATTCGACCCAACTAACCGACCCAACCCGGAACCCCATTGAAAAATCTCCAATAAATATATAACTCTACCTCCAAATATTAAAATTTTGGAAATCATTAAAAAAAGTACAAAAATATTTTTAAAATATTTTTTAAAATAAAAATTATAAAGTAAATTATCTTTTAGTTTAAAATTTTTTGAAAATATAATTTTTTCTAGACAAGTAGGGAAAAAGCTTACCACTCTAAGTCGATTATGCCTTTTTGACTACTTTTATAAGAGGACTTGTGTGAAGAAGAAAGGAGAGAAAAAAGAATAAAAGAACAAAAGTAGAGAAAAAAATTTAAATTTGCGAATTTTTAAATTAAAAAATGAAAAGAAAAAAAGAAAAAAACATGTGGAGAAGAAAGGTTTAAATTTTAAAATTTTTAAAATTTTAAAATAATTTGATTTATGATTTATTAATTTTTTAAAAAAATTTTTAAAAATAATTTTATTTATGATTTTTTAATTTTTTAAAAATTTTTAAAAAATAATTTGTATTTTTTTATGATTTTAAAATTTTTGATGTTGGGAGGTAGAGTTATTTGTTTATTGTAGATTTTTTAATAAGGTTCCGGGTTGGGTCGAATTTCGGGTGGGTAAACTGGTTTGAACAGTAAAGTACTGAATTTAGGGGTAAAATCGGTAAAAAGGACTAAAACCTTAAAAAATTGACCAACTAAGGGATCAAAACCAATCAAAACTCAACACAAGGACGAATTTCAATTTGAGGAGACAACACAGGGACGAAATGTGACATTAATCCAAAAAGCATTATATGTTTAGTGGCCTCAAATCTTTCCTTTGCTTCCGCTGCCAATCGTTTGCATATTTGTTATTTGCTTACGGCTTCCATAACAGTAGAAATAGAATGGGTATATTTTCTCCTTTGTCCTTTTGAACTGAGAAAGTGTACTTGGAACAGATACCCAATGCCACTGGCGCTGGGTGTCAATCAACCATTGCCATATATTTTCTGTACTTGTTATGATTCCAATTCAAATCATATATCTAGATTCCATTCTTACATATAACAACGTCACTTGACATTACGTGAATGGGTCATAGACCTGGTAATATCGCCCTATCATTTTTAGACGACATGAGCCATTCGCCATTTCCATGTATATGTATGTTTTTAGATTCTAGCTAGATCGAGGTATGTTTCTTTTTTTAGAAGCACACGCCATTACCATAAAATAGTGATTTAGACTTTTGAGTAACGCAGAATGCTGAATAGGATACGCGTACGCACATAAACTAAACTTTAAGGACATCATAAAATAGACTTTACGGACAAATCAAGATAATGGTGCTTACCTCCTAACATTATTATTAATGAGAAACAACATATTTGCTTCTCTTATAATTCGGTTGGATTTCATCACTGTATTCACTTTTTTTTCAAGAATGGAATAATATTCATTCATGTCGAGCAAACAATCATCTCTTACCAGCTTTACAATCTGAACAGGTAAAGTTATTTGTCTAGGTAGCAGAGGGGTTAGCAAAATTAACCCATCTACTTATGGCATTAGCCACTTTATTACAAGAACGAGGAATATAGTTAGGAATAAAGTCCCAAAAGAAGATGATAAAACTAAAATGTCATGAACTAGATGACCAAACTGATCGAATGGAGTGTTCATCGGCTTTTGAGGGCTTGAATAATCTCTAGATTGCTGGATTCCAAAATCACCTTATCTACATGTATTTCATGGGCGAGTTGAATACCAAGCTTTATAGTGAGTGCTTCCCCGTTGCAAGCAGAGTAGAAGACAGTGATAAATTGGCAAATCAATAAGTCATATGCAACTTTAATCCACGATTAAATGAATCGGCAAACCGTATCCAATTCAATCAATGAATGACTTAACACACATGACGTAGTTGGCAAATAAAATCCATATTCATGCGATTGAACCAAAAACTTAACGATAGCTAATAATTTAATCAAGGAGGCTCCGCTACCACTTGTTAAAATAATTATTTTGTGCCTCAAATATCTTGATAAATTATTAGACAATCAAGAACAATAATTAGGTATAGCAAGGCGTACCTAAATACATGATGAACAAATTTGAACGGTGACTTGAGAGGATTAAGAGCTTCCAAGATTAGGTTCCAACGCCTTCAGTGTTTTTCTGTGATGGGACAGAGAAAACTGATAGGAATCATCTTGGGGACCACAACCCTATATGTTATTCTTTATATACTAGATCAATTAGGGTGCCCATAAAACCCTAATTACTAGTATTGGATTTCTACACATAAAAATCCATACCAACAAAATGTCTTTAGAGCCCAAAATAGATCACTTAATGGCCTCATAAAATTAGACAGTCTTTAATATAATTATAATTAATAATATAAGCCCACATATATTAAATAATTCCAACACTGAGTTGCAATGACGAACCTTGCTCATCAGTAAGTATAGCACCTGCAACAATAGACATATATATGTGAAGCTTAAGGTATCCACTAGAAGGTAGAAATTAGTGTGATGGACGAGAAGGACATTTCATCTGGACTGGAACTTTGAACCTATTGATATTGAGAAAGAAGATTATGCGCAACATGAATGATGGTGTCAACTAGAGAACTATGATCTTGGAATATAAATTCATTCATATCTTTTCACATTCCCCACAAAACCAACACAATACATCAAGCATGGACCAACCCTGCGTCGTAGCAATCAAATGGAGCCAAAGGTTATTAGCTTCAGAAATAATGACTTAGTGGGTTATTCTACGCATTTAAAAGTCTCTCATTAAACATGTAGATTTTAAATTGAATAATATGAATTCATACCAATTGTTCTTTTGTCCTTTTAAAAGAGCAACAGTATAGACATAAACAAAAGTGACCATCCTATATGTTGATGATTATACTTAGAGGAAGTCCTAAATTTTACCAGCAAATTTCTATCCCTACATGGGGCCAAAGAATTTCTATTCCTTGATACCTACAGGCTTACTATGACAAAACACCTTAATTATATGCCACTCTATGATAAAACGATTAATATATCAATAATGTTATATCCGCACCCTTATTACTTGATCCAGTATTGGGTAAAATGCATCTTTAGCTCTCAAATTTTGTGCTTATAACGATCATATATCTCTTTTTTTTTTTGTTCTAGTTATTTATCCATTGTCTTATATATTGTCTCGATCATGTGTTTTGGATAGCTATGTTGTTGTTATGGCACTAGGCAGCTTCGACACTAGTCAGATGCTATATTGTGCCATATCAGTTGCATAATTGCATGAGAGATATGTTGGGAAAACTCGGGTAATTTCCCCTCAACTAGTGAATTGAACTGATTCGATAATTCCCAGGAAAGATGGCCTAGCCTATCTCCTTAGACAGAATTATCATTCCAAGATAAATCCCCAGGAAAGACTGGAGGAACTATGGTTCACTTAAAACCCAGCCTCCTAGACAGGACTTACTTGCACAGTGTTTTAATTCACAACTTCACCCGACAAAAGGCGGCTTAGCCGGCCAACAAATGAAGCAAGGCGGCTTTGCCAGCCAACAAAGAAATAAGGCGGCTTAGCCGGCCAATATTGAATACTAAATAAATGCGGAAATTAAAGGCAGAATAATAAAAGAAAGAACACACTAAAATTGTTAACGGAGTTCGGCCAATTATGCCTACGTCTCCGGAGCACTGCTCTTTTTATATGAGAAGAGTTAGTACAATTGTGAGGATACAATGTACTCTAATATTTTTGGGATATCAACAAAGGGATGTGAGGGGTCTTATTTATAGCCCTTTCCAACCCCTCACTCCCACTTCCTAATAGATGTGGGATTGCCAAAATAACAACATCATGTTCACATTTGTTCACACTTACAACAATCTCCACCTTGGTGTTATTTGTAATCCCACCAATTCCAATCTTCTCAACCAAATAAGAAACAGTACTTCCAACTCGCGCCATCTGGCGCCAACTCAAATATGCAGGATATTGACCAAATCTAAACAATGTTTAAACTTGGCCTTCGTGACCACCTTTGTCATCATATCTGCAGGATTCTCCGTAGTCAAAATCTTCTGGAGAAGTATCTCTTCTTCTTCGAGAATCTCCCTCACAAAATGATAGCGAACATCAATGTGCTTCGTCCTTGCATGAAAGACTTGATTCTTTGCTAAATGAATAGCACTCTGACTGTCAGAATATACCACAAGTTGTTTCTGACCAACTCCCAAGTCTTTTAGCAACCCATGAAGCCAAATTGCCTCCTTCACAGCTTCTGTAATAGCCATATACTCTGCCTCCGTTGTAGACAAAGCCACCGTTGACTGTAAAGTTGACTTCCAACTAACAGGGGCCTTTGCTAATATGAACAAATAGCCCGTTGTTGATCGCCGCTTATCCAAATCTCCTGCATAGTCTGAGTCACAATATCCGACCACTCCTTGACTAAGTGATTCACCCTGATCAAACATTAAGCCAACATCTACGGTATCTTTGATATACCGAAGAATCCATTTCACAGCTTGCCAATGACCTCTACCAGGATCATGCATGTATCCGCTCACATCACTAACAGCTTGTGAAATATCCGGTCTCGTACACACCATTGCATACATCAAGCTTCCGACTACATTGGCACAAGGGACTTTTGCCATGTATTCTCGTTCTTCATCTGTCTGCGGAGATAACTGGCTACTAAGCTTCAAATGAGGAGCAAGCGGAGTACCTACAGGTTTTGACCCTTTATTCATGCCAAAACGTTGTAGTACTTTCTTCAAATACTCGTTTTGTGTCAGCCAAAGCTTGCCTCTCTCTCTGTCTCTGCTTATCTCCATGCCGAGAATCTTCTTGGCTTCTCCCAAATCCTTCATCTCAAACTCTCTACTCAACTGAGCCTTCAACTTGTCAATTTCAATTTGGCTCTTTGCTGCTATCAGCATATCATCAACATATAAGAGTAGATAGATGTAGGACCCATCCTGCAGTCTTCTCAAATACACACAATGGTCGTATTTGCTTCTTGTGTACTTCTGACCCATCATAAACTTGTCAAATCGTTTGTACCACTGTCTTGGTGATTGCTTCAAATCGTACAACGACTTGTCTAGTTTGCACACCCAATTTTCTTTACCAGCAACTTTGTATCCATCGGGCTGAGTCATATAGATTTCCTCCTTCAAGTCACCGTGTAAGAATGCAGTCTTCACATCAAGTTGAGCTAGCTCCAAATTCAACTGTGCTACCAAGGCCAACAAAATTCTAATGGAGGAATGCTTCACAACTGGAGAAAATACCTCATTATAATCAATTCCCTCCTTCTGAGCGTAGCCTTTAGCCACCAATCTTGCCTTGTAACGAACATTACTCTTGTCAGGAAATCCTTCCTTTTTAGCAAATACCCATTTGCATCCAATTGCCTTCTTTCCCTTCGGTAGTTGTGTCAACTTCCATGTTTTGTTCTTCTGAAGAGATTCCATCTCCTCCTCCATTGCCCCTTTCCAACTGCTACTTTCAGAACTCCGAATGGCTTCTGAAAAAGTGGAAGGAACATCATCAATGACTGGAAGTGCATAGGCCACCGTTTCGATGAGACGTTCTGGTTTTCTTCTTTCTCGTCTCGGTCTACTAGTGGCAATTGACTCGAACTGCTGCGTAGGTTCTTGGGCCGGAACCTCTTCTTCATCTGACTCTTCCTCTGTCAATGGAGAGTCACCATTGGTGCTCTTAGCTGGGATCACCATAGTAGGCTCAAACTCCACCTGCTTTGATACACACTCCACCTGCTGTGAAGTACCACCAGCTTCTTCTGGATTTACCTTAGTCAACATGGCAGATTCATCAAAGGTAACATCCCTGCTGATAATAGTCTTCTTTGTCTCTAGACACCAAAGACGGTATCCCTTCACTCCAGCATTAAGACCCATAAATAGAGCCTTCTTTGCTCGTGGATCTAACTTTGATTCATTCACATGGTAGTATGCAGTGGAGCCAAACACACGCAAAGAATCATAATCTGTAGCAGGTTTCCCAGACCATACCTCCAAAGGAGTCTTGCCACCTAAAGCAGAATGTGGCAACCGATTAACAAGATGTTGAGCATATGTCACAGCCTCAGCCCAAAAATTTCTGCCTAGCCCAGCATTAGACAGCATACAACGAACTTTCTCCACTAATGTCTTGTTCATACGCTCTGACACCCCGTTCTGCTGTGGTGTTTTTCTGACTGTGAAGTGCCGAACTATGCCACAATCTTGGCATATCTTCAAGAAAGGATCACTCGTATATTCTCCACCATTGTCTGTTCGGAGAACTTTAATCTTCCTTCCTGTCTGGTTCTCAACCTGAGTTTTCCATTTAAGGAAAATCCCAAGCACTTCATCCTTCTTCTTCATTGTAAACACCCACACTCTTCTGGAAAAATCATCAACAAAAGTGACAAAATAGTGTCTACCTCCAAAGGATGGAGTCTTGGCAGGTCCCCACACATCTGAATGCACATAGTCCAAAATCCCCTTAGTATCATGGATAGCAGTGCCAAACTTCACTCTTCGTTGCTTTCCCAGAACACAATGCTCACAAAATTCCAATTTGCAAGTCTTCGTACCTTTCAACAATCCCTGCTTGGCAAGAATTTGCAAGGATTTTTCACCAGCATGTCCCAAACGCATATGCCACAGCTTCGTTGCCTCTGCATCCTTCTTGCTTCCAGAAGTTACTGCTGCAACTGCCCCAATTACTGTACTACCTTGGTAGTAATACAGATTATTCTTCCTCACACCTTTTAACATCACCAATGCTCCTGATGTTGCTTTAAGAATTCCATCTCGGATAGTGATAATTAGGCCTTTTGATTCTAAGGCACCCAAAGAGATGAGATTCTTCTTCAACTCTGGAACATATCGAACCTCTCTCAAAATTCTGGTGGATCCATCATGATTCCTCAGCTTGATTGAACCTATCCCAACTGTTTTGCATGGATTATCATTGCCCATGAAAACAACCCCGCCATTGAGCTCTTCAAACTCAAAGAACCATTCCCGGATGGGACACATATGGTAGGTGCAACCTGAATCCAAAATCCACTCATCTGCTTGTGATGTTGAGGGTGAACCAACCAAAGAGACTTCTGACTCTGCATCACTCTTGCATTCTGCAACATTTGCATCTTGTGGAGTCTTTTCTCTCTTCTTCAACTTCGGACAGTCTTTCTTCCAATGCCCTTTCTCATGACAAAAGGCACACTCATCTTTGGCAACTCTGCTTTTGGACTTGGATCTTCCTCTTCTCCCCTTTGTCTGGCTTTGTTGTCGTCCTCTAGCCACTAAGGCTTCATCTGCTGCAGGTGCTTTGTTCTTCACTTTATCTTGTTGTCTCAGCTCGTGACTATACAAAGCAGAACATACAGCCTCCAATGATACATTCTCCTTCCCATGAAGTAGAGTAGTCTCCAGGTGCTCGAATTCATCGGGAAGAGATGATAACAGCATCAAAGCCAAGTCTTCATCTTCAAATATAACATCTAAATTGAACAGGTCTGCTACTAATTTTTTAAACAGAGTAATGTGTTCATTCATCGTAGAACCTGGTCGATACTCGAACCGGAACAATCTCTTCTTCATCAGAAGCTTGTTTTGACCACTTTTCTTCAAGAAAGTGTCTTCCAATGCCTTCCACAGTTTGTGTGCAGAAACTTCATTTTTGAAAGCATATTTCTGCTCCCTGGACAAGCACGATCGAATTGTTCCGCAAGCCAACTTGTTTACATCGGCCCACTCCTTGTTACTGATATCGTCAGGTTTCTCTTCTTCAATAGCAACATCAAGTCCCTGCTGGAATAGCGAGTCAAGGACCTCACACTGCCACATGCCAAAATGACCGGTACCGTCAAATATCTCCACAGCAAGCTTCGAACTAGATACTGGGATCCTCGACCATCTGGATGTGGAAACCATCTCTCCTGACTGTGTACTTGATGTAGCCTGTTTTGAACCTGCTTCTGAACCTTCGGCTCCGTTACCACTTGTTGGGAAAACTCGGGTAATTTCCCCTCAACTAGTGAATTGAACTGATTCGATAATTCCCAAGAAAGAAGGCCTAGCCTATCTCCTTAGACAGAATTATCATTCCAAGATAAATCCCCAGGAAAGACTAGAGGAACTATGGTTCACTTAAAACCCAGCCTCCTAGACAGGACCTACTTGCACAGTGTTTTAATTCACAACTTCACCCGACAAAAGGCGGCTTAGCCGGCCAACAAATGAAGCAAGGCGGCTTTGCCAGTCAACAAAGAAATAAGACGGCTTAGCCGGCCAATATTGAATACTAAATAAATGCGGAAATTAAAGGCAGAATAATAAAAGAAAGAACACACTAAAATTATTAATGGAGTTCGGCCAATTATGCCTACGTCTCCGGAGCACTGCTCTTTTTATAGGAGAAGAATTAGTACAATTGTGAGGATACAATGTACTCTTATTTGGGATATAAACAAAGGGATGTGAGGGGTCTTATTTATAGCCATTTCCAACCCCTCACTCCCACTTCCTAATAGATGTGGGATTGCCAAAATAACAACATCATGTTCATATTTGTTCACACTTACAACAAGATATAATTAAAATAATATTTAAATCTTTAGGTTTATAGGGATAATTTTATCTTTTGTGGGATATATAATATTTACAAACACAAAATTTGAGATCTCAAAAATATATTTAGGTGATTAAATGGGCTTGTAGCACTTTTGACATTTTTGTGTAAAAAACACAAGTCCCACTTTCATGGACTAGTATCTGAAAAGCATAAGAGAGCTTAGGTATCTAATTTTTATTTTGTACTAACCAAAATTTGAATCCAGTCACTGAATACAGATGTCTTATCTAAAAATTATTGCTATAGCTAGTGCGGGAGCTTTATATCAAGGCATTTGGCCTCTAAAGTGAGAAAAGCTTTGGATCGCCACTGGACAAGAAAATACTTGCTAGAAAAGAAAACAAAAAAGAAAAGAGAGAGAAAAGCATAAAGAAAAAGTCACCAAGCAAATTTGTCCATGGGAAAAGATTTTTGCAAATTGTGCTGAAAGAAGATTCATGTTACGCCATTTTTAAAGTTATCTTAGGTAGAGATCGTATGATGGGAAGCAATATACTAGCGCTTTAATTCCGTGAGTAATGGGAGTTAGATTTCATTAGCTAGAGCTAAGACAAAATAAAAGAGTAAAAAGACTCCTAATTGTGTCCTACCTCGAGCGAAGCATTAATAAAGCAAAAGTACCATTGCGTGACCTAATTGAGATAGTGGTAGTGGGGTGCCTTTAGAACTTTACTTCCATAAAGATCTAATGCCTACCCTGAAGACGTGTGACATATATAGAGACCTTCAAATTAAATCAAGAACCTTTCTACAATCTTTTCTTGAACTCGTTCATTATTGATTCCTTTGACACTAAAATAATTCAAGTACATTGGTAATCTATTTCTTAATACTACTCCGACTTGTTATCTAACTAAAGTACCACGTTCATGTGAGAAAATAATAATAATATAATCTAAGCTTTATCGAATTGAATGTAGCCCTGCAACTCAATTGGTGCTCGTCTGGCTAGTGGAGATCATGTACCCTGAGAGCTAGAATGAAAAATGATCAAAGCAACATGGATGACCACCATATATAGCCCCTGATTTTTTTTGTTCATTTTGTTTTATTCCTTTTCTTTACGTACCCCTAATGCCAAACTGGCTAAGCATTTCCTTGTTCAGGCTAAGCTTATATATGTGTGTGTACTAACTGCTGCAGTCGCAGATGTAAGAGTGCATTACCCAGTTTTTCAGGAGTGCTAGATATATATATTGAGGTAATTACCGTGCGGACCTGTATTAAGAACTACTTGGTGAGTCTCCACTAATAATTAATGTACAATGTTGCAAACATAACCCACATAAATATGGCTATATATATGGACTAGGAAAGGAATAGCAATAAACCAAGAAGTGCACTCCACCCCCACCAACTAGGCTTATAATGGGTTATGAAAGAAAAAGGTTTTGTCCTTTTGATCAATCATTTAGTTTGTACTCAGATCCAAAAAAATAAAAATCATTTAGTTTGTACAAGAAAGAAAGAAAACTTGTATTCATTCCATTCCGACCTTCTAGACTAGGAAGGGGCAAATGGAATGGGTGTCATGGAGTTACAATTTGGTCTAATGATTAGCGTGAAAAAGTTTTGTACCCAATAGATTCTGCTGCCGATGAATATTCCCATCCAAATGCCAATCTTGGAGACTGCAATGGTGGCATTCTTGTACTTGAAGAAGTTCTATATAGCCTTTCTAGCAAATACTAGTAACTGCTAGTACACACATAGAATTTTGGAACACAGTCTCCAAGGCTTCCATTTGAGGCAAGCACAGCAACCTACATAGCCAAAATTGTCATGCTTTTTCAGGAGTGGTATAATAAAAGCCTTGCTTCTATTTTCTCCTTTGGAACGAATTAAAAGCCTTTGTTTGGGAGATGCGGCGGCTCGGTTTAGCTTGCAACCAACCTCCTCCACCTAAGTGGAGCCAAACTAATTAGCAGCAATGCAAGCAAATAGAAAACCAATTAGGTTTAGTAACACACGATTGCATCCATCTACGTACCTGGGGTTCGAGTTTTTTTTTTAAAAAAAAATCTAAATTACACATAATACGAAATTCCCAGTAAGAACGCATTAAGAGTCTAAAAAGTAGGATTGAAATGAAAAAAAATACAGATAATATAAAACCAATTTAAACAATTAAATAAAGAAAGAACGCAGAAAATGTCATTGTTCTTGGTGCATGTAGGTTTTTTCTTTATTTTTTTAGTTCATTATGCAGTTGTTTTTAGGAGTAAAAATAATTTCTCAAAAAAAAAAATAGGAGTAAAAACAAAGTACTTTACAACCCCGATGGGTTAGATCAACTGGTTGGAGTTGTTCTAGCTTAACCAAAGGATCTTGAGTTCGAGTCTTGAGAACGCAACACTTTAGAAGCTAGTGGTGCCAACCGTTATGATTCCAATCATGCTATCAATCCCGAACTGAATGCCTCTTAACATTCAACAAATAAAGTATTTATCATTGACAAAATCGTTTGTGCGTATTCTTTTTTTAAGAGAACAGTAGGAAGCCCAGCATCAAGTATTAATTAAATCAGATGGTTTGGTTAATTTTGTTACACTCTTTTCCTTTTGCTGCTTGAGGTGAAAGAAATGGTAAAAAAGTTTTTCTTGTCCCTTCACTTTTTTGTGTTCGCATTTGTTGTCCCTCTTTTTTTTTTTTCACTCAACATGTCCCTCAACTTATAAATTACCGGGTCACCATGTCCTTCTTTTCTCCAGCAGCCGGTTCGTGCGTGTGAGGCTGACACGTGTCAGTGAGACCCACACCATCTAATTTTGTTTTTCTTTATTCCTCTTTCTTTCCTTTTTTTTTTTGGAAAACCTTTTTTAGTGGCGACCCATGAAGGTGGCTATTTCCAGACTGAAAAAAATTGAATTAAAAATGGAAAGAAATGTGAATTTAATTTTTTTTAAGAATCGAAATGTACAACTCAGTCTAAGTCCCATATAATTGATTGACTAGAAAGTGACCAAGATGCACGAACCTGGAAAAATACAATTTCCTTTACACATATAAATTGGAGTAGTATGTAAGAAAATGAATCAAGTATTAAAGCATCAACCCATCCACTCCCCCTACTCTTCATGGATCCACCACCTCTCCCGCCCCTCCCCACGCCTTCCTCCGTCGCCGCCTCCCTCCGTCGCCGCCTCCCTCTATAGAACAAACCCACCACCACTCTTCATGGATCCACCACCTCTCCCACCCCTCCCCACGCCCTCCTCCGCCGCCGCCTCCCTCCACCTGAACTACCCGGAATCCGTCGACTCCTCCCCGAGGTCCCACACCACAAACACATTCCACGAGCCCCTCCCTCTCGTCCCAGGCTCCAAGCTCCGCCTCATGTGCAGCTACGGCGGCCACATCATTCCCCGCCCCCACGACAAGTCGCTCACCTACGTCGGCGGCGAGACCCGCATGGTCGTCATTGACCGCCACTCCTCCCTCCTTTCCCTCACCTCCCGCCTCTCTCGCACCCTCCTCAACGGCCGCCCATTCACCCTCAAGTACCAGCTCCCCAACGAGGAGCTCGACTCCCTCATCTCCGTCACCGTTGACGAGGATCTGGAGAACATGATAGAAGAATACGACCGGACCCGACCAATCTTCACCAAATCTACAACGGCGCCACCCTCTACCAGACCACCAGCAACCTCGGCTTCGTCAACATCCCCGACCCCAGGGAGGCAAGGTCGACTGGAGAAAACGCACCTAGGCGGAGAACGAAGAGGGGTTGTGGCTCACGAATTGAGTATGGTATTCGGAGTACCCCTCTCATGTACCCCTTGATGGCGGCACACTACAGCAGTGGTGGCTTCGGCCACGATTGAGATGAACGGAGGAGATAAGAGCGACTTCTTTGTCGGACTGCAACGACAACAGAGGAGATGAGAGAGGAAGCAGGCTGGGATGGGTTGTGGTGGTGCGATTTGGGAGAAGAGGTGATGGTCGATTGAGGAGGTTTATGGATCTGTTTGATGAGAGTGAGGAGGAGGAGGAAGAGGTGGTGGTGGAGAAAGTGGAGAGGAAGAGGAGGCCGACGAGGAAGCTGGTGGGGGAGTTTTTTTTTTTTTTTTTTAACGGCAGCTGGTGGGGGAGTTTGAGAAAGTGGCGTTGGGTGCGGGCGGGTTGCCGGGTCGGGTGAGGGTGTTGAGCTCGATCTGAAAAAAGGAAAAAGAAAAGTGAAACAATAAAATAATAATTTTTTTCTCTATTTATTACAAAATCTAATATAATAAAACCTTAAAAAAGGATTTCTCGAAAATACAAAATAGGAAAGAAAGAAAGAGAAAAAAAAATAAAATCAGATGGAGTGGGCCCCACAGACACGTGTCAGCCTCACACGCACCAACCGACTGCTGGAGGTAAGAAGGACAAGGTGACCCGGTAATTTATGAGTTGAGGGACATGTTGAGTGAAGAAAAACGAAGAGGGACAACAAATGCGAAAACAAAAAAGTGAAGGGATAAGAAAAACTTTTTACCTGGAAGAAATAATATGGCGTCTGTGCTTACCTCAGCCACATTATTAAACAGAAACATCAAGTCATATACATGATTTTATATATGTAAACACCTTTTTTGACACTGATCCCTCCCTCTCTACGTGTCTATAGTATTCCACTCGATCATCAACTCCATTTTCTCTTTGCCTTTTCTTTGTTGATTTTTCCTACTTGTGTTATTGAAATTGTTTTCATCATGTATATATGTCGCATATCATCAAATCTCTTCTTTGATCCAACCTATATATTCATATAAAGAAGAAAAAAAGGGTGCCAGCTCTCTCTTCATGAGATTCGTAAAACTTTTTTCCATCACATCCTTCCATTTATATTTTTTCATGAAAATATCTCCTGAAAACTGAGTCCGATCATATGTGTTGAAAAAAAATATCATGATACTAGTAACCTATTTTCAGATTATTAATGCAATAGTTTCTATGTTTGTCGGGAAAAAAAAATTCTATTCAATGGAGTAAAAAACGATCTTACAAAATTAAAACCAATTTTCAACCTTAGGCCTTATTTTGAACGTATCAGTTGTATGGTCTTTTTGATTCAATCTCATATGTCCCTAGTAATGTGGTAGCTCATACTTTAGCTTTCAAAAAAAAGAAAGCTCATACCTGTTGAAACAATGTTTTTGAGTTGTAATATATTTGTTATATTTTATTGTAACAATTATAATTAGTTATGTCTAAATGATAAGATTGATTAGGAGTTATTATAAGTTATAACTCCCTATGTTAACCTTTATATATATGTTTGTAATGTACATTTGCATGTAAGCTTGTATATAAGCTTCCAGGAAGTATGAAATGAATGTTATGTCTTTGTTATAACCCAAACACTCTATTTTCCTTTTCTTTTCAGATATATTTATAAAAAATTTGCATGGCAGCGGAGCTTTATTCTTAAGGGCCTGAGAGTGTGGGAAATGCCATAACCAAACTCAAAAAAAAAAAAAATGCCATAACCAAACCAAAAAGCCAAAAGAAAAAAAAACCTACAACATGTCTACTACACAAAGTTATGCCTCATCACCACCAAAGTTTACAGGAAATAACTACCACATGGAGATAAAATGCTCCTGGAGACCAAATGTCATATGCAACAAATGGAATGAGGTGGGACACATTTCCAAAGTGTGTAAGAAGAAAGAAGAACAAAAAGAGGCTATTGCATATAATGCTGATGGAGAAGAACAAAGTGCTTAAAAAAAAAATCATATATTACCTTTGGCAACAGTTCATATATTAGGGATGATTACAGCATCAAAACCAAAGGGGAGTGTTGAAACAATGTTTTTGAGCTATAATATATTTGTTATATTTTATTGTAACAGTTATAATTAGTTATGTCTAGATGATAAGATTGATTAGGATAAGAATGATTAGGAGTTATTATCAGTTATAACTCTCTATGTTAACCTCTATATATATGTTTGTAATGTACGTTTGCATGTAAGCTTGTACGTAAGCTTCGAGGAAATATGAAATGAATGCTATGTCTTTGTTATAACCCAAATACTCTATTTTTCTTTTCTTTTCAGATACATTTATAAAAAATTCTACAATACCTTAGCTAAGAGGGTAAAATTAGTTTCTAATTTTCAAGCATGGTTGGAGGACCCACCTGCTGAACTCTGTAACTTGCTTAGTGCCGACTTTGGCAACACTTAACTAATGATAGTGGCGTTTTCACTCAAAAAAAAAAAAAGAAATTTGATTCGCTACAGGAGATGTGATTATGTGGTTGGGGCTATTATGGTTGTTCATTCCTTATAATGTCATTGCTTGAACACTGTCATCACGAATTAATACGTGAACTTTTCAACATATTTTGTCCTCACTCACATGTTTCTTACAAAATTTCTCAGGAGGTCACCCATTCCAAAATTGCTCCAAGTTAAACACTTTTGGAGTTTTTATGGAATGAGCACCACAAAGGTATGTGCTTCTTGTTGATGTAGTTAATATCATAGTTACCAGAATTGGACCAGCCTGACCGGTTCGATCGGTCAGACCGTGACCCGGAGCCCATTCTGGGGTTTTAGAAGGGTTAGACCGGGCATGCAAGTGAACTGTAACAGCCCGGGTAAAATTTGGATTTTTACCGGGACTGTAAAAATCTTTTTATAGTGATTTACAGAATGAATTAATCTTAGGTAATTAATTCAAGGTAAATCGGGCGTCGTTTTTTGAAACCGAGAGTTTTCCCGCGCTCTTGATTTTTCCGTGGATTTTTCGACCTAAGTTGGTATTTTTCGGGTCCCGGGATTTTCGGAAAAATCACACCGGAAAATAACTAAGGGGGTATCAGTTATTTTCTGGTCCGGACGGGACACGACTGCATAATTGAATTATGCAGCCGTCAACTCCTATTACACTTGTGACCTGCCTGTGTTGCCCGTGAATTTTTGCCTGCCATCATCACCATTTTTCCTTTTGTTTCTCCTGCTTGCAAACCCACTGCCCAGTACCCCATATTCCTTCCTTCCTGCAAAAAATCACACACCTAATTCATTTCTTCTGCCTGTAAAACACCAACCGATTGTGCTTCCCCTTCCCCTGCAAAAAAAAAAAAGAGAAAGAAAAGAAACCAACCAAAAAAAAGGGAAAGAAGAAGACGGAAAAGAGGAAAACAAAAAGAAAAAAAAAAACAGGAAAACAAGAGGGGGAGAAGGAACTGCCGCCGAGCCACCACGCACCACCACCACTGGCCGAGCCTCCCCAACCGCAGTCACCACCGGCGACTCCTTCGCACCGCGCCATCCTCGTCACCTCACCCTTGCTCGCCGTTGCCACCAGAGGAGACAAGCCCGAGCAAGACACACCGACGTCCCCACAACCTGCAGTAGCCGCCGGATGTGACGCGACCGCCTGCAGATCGTTGCCGCCCGCCCAGACGCAACTGTGCCGCCTCGCCCCGCCATCGCAGAGCCGCCTTCGCCTCCCGAGTTCGCTGCAGACCCGCCTCTCTACCTTGACGCCTCGTTGCAGCCGCCGGGTCCACCGTCTCTTTCCCCACGCTTTTCCTCTCCTCGCCGCCGCCGGGAGCACCTGCAACCATTCCCGTCGCCGCGCCGACCAGATGCAGCCTCCACCGCATCGCTGTTGTCTCGTCGCTTGTCCCGTGCCGCCGCCGCTCCTGTGGTGAGTGTGGGTCGACGATGACCCGTTTTTGGCAAGGCTTGACCCGGTCACAATGCTGGGTTATGGGTGCGAGGCTGGGCTTGCGCCTTGGGCTTGCACCCTAGGCCTGAGCTTGTGCACCTGGGCCGGGTTGGATAGGGTGGGTCGGCCCAGAACTATTATGGGCTGACCCAGATAAAAAAAAGAAGAAAATACAATAAAAAAAGAAAATATAAATATAGTAAATTATATAATTTCTGGAATGGGTTACTCTTCTGAAAAAAAAATATATATACCATATGAATATTTGATTTTATTATTTCTGGAAGATTATGATAATTATAGTATGGCTTATTAAAAAAAAATGTTACAACTTGAAAATCTATTTTTAGAAAAAGGATATACGTACTAAGAAATTTTGGGAAAATATATATAAGTTATCTTTTTCTGGAAAAAGGTATAGGATTTATAAATTATATAATTTTTGGGAAATGGACAAAATAATTAATTTGACCTGAGATAATTATTCATTTGATATATCTAGGAAATAATCACTTAGACATATTATTTTGGGAAACTAAGGTAATTATGTTATAATTTCCAGAAAGATTATCTCATAGTAATTATACTTTTGGAAGGGATAATTGATATGGGAAATAAAAAGCTTAACGGAAATTATTTTGGGAAAATATATATATTTACGGTAAATATTTTGTTTTGGGAAAGAATATAAATACTCATGAAAAATATTTTGAAAAGAGTTTTAATTAAAGTATGGTACCGAAGTAATATTCGGATATACGTACGATATATTATTTTCGGAAAAAAGTTTAATTATGGTAAAAGATGATAATAAAAGATATGTAACCGGGATGGGTTTATTTCGCAGTTTTGGCATCATAGCATACCGATTATGTGCATTTATGTGTAAATATTGTTTTGTTGTATAGGTTCGGATATCGGGCAGTTTCCCGAGGAGCCGGCCTGGAACCGGTCATTATCTTCAGAGTTGAGTAATTGGCTAAGGTGAGGATGGATAACCCTTGATATGAGCCTGTAATACTTTGTGTGTTTTGTTGTTTGAATGAACTGCTGAGAGGGTCATTTTTGGTTATTTGACTGTTATGGTTTTTGATGTTGCTATCGTTGGATTGTGTTATTGGTCGTATGGATTTTGTGATGAACTGTTAATTGTGAATAATTGGTGTTATATGTATTGTTGTTGGATATTTGATAATATAGAATTGTGTCGGTTATTTGGCTGCTATGGTTATTGTTGTTGTTGTTGCTATGATGTTGATTTGCTTGATTGAACCGCTGTATTGACGGTTATTAGTTTATTGGATACTGTGTTGAGATTGATGTTGGACTGTGAGTAATTGATGTTATGAAACTGTTGATGGATTGGTCTGTTGTATAACTTGAGCTAATAGAAAGTTGGATAATTGTTTGACGGTTATGGATATTGTGATTGTTGTCGGTAGACAGTGTTGTGATTGGATAATTGGAATAAACTATGATATGGATAATTGGGAAAAAGGAAATGGGAATTGGAAGTTGATTTGAGATGATGATTTTATTGTCACGTGGTAAGTAGAGGTATGACCGGATGGTTTGAGACTGTTTTGTGGTGGCCATGATCTGGGTTACTTGTGATGGGCATGTTGATGCCGGTTTGATTGGGATGTTGATCCCTGAGATTGTGATTGGGATGTTGATCCCTGAGATTGTTATTGGGATGTTGATCCCTGAGATTGTTATTGGGATATTGATCCCTGAGATTGTTATTGGGATGTTGATCCCTGAGATTTGATATTGGGATGTTGATCCCTGAGATTTGATATTGGGATGTTGATCCCGGGTTCTTTTTTATCTGGCACCATAAACAGGTTGATAGCCTGGTACGACCTCAGCTTATCCGTGACGGGACCAGAAAGATAAAATTGGAACAATAATAAAGTCCTTGGTACATTTGGGTCGAGTCTTTGAGTTTGGTCTGTCTTGTACGGTATTGTCTTTGGTATGGTTGTGACTATTGTTTGTATTTCTTCTTTGAAGTATTATAGTTGCCTGCATATCTCTGTTTATCCTTGGTTGGTGAGCACTTCGGATTCACCCCTCACCTGCGGGCTTTCATCCCGTAGGATGAGTTATTTGTGGTACAGGTTTAGTGCATTTCCAGACAGGCTGCGGCGTTATCCCTTGGACAGGACTTGGATCCATAGTTTGCATCTATGTCGCATACAGTGTCTTGTGAGTTATTAAGTCTTCCGCTGTGTATTTTTTTTTGCTATTGTTGGGCCATTGGGCCAGATATGTTGTTATTGATGTTTTCTATTTTGGGTTGTTGAGCCCGGGTTTTTGTTGTATACACTGTATGCTGGGCTTGGTTTGGTTGGGTCGTCACGGTTCCGGCACGTGTTTACTGTGTACGGTAAATACGGGTCGGGGCGTTTCATGAACAGTAAAAATCCATCGACCCGGCCAAACCGATGACTCGGTCGGGTCATTTTAAAATAACAAAACACAAAAAAATCTATTTTTCCCCTATTTTTACGTAAAATTATATTATTTAATAAAAATTTTATTTTTTTAGACTTTATATTTATTTTTTATTGTCAAAATATAGGTAAATATTAATATATATAAATTTAAATATTTAATTATTTAATTATTATTATTCCAGGTCAATTATGTTGAACCCCACTAAGCATGAGCCACGACCTTTTCTGGGTCTGTGTCCGGACCGGATCTGATAACTATACTTAGTACCCATCAAACCATTTAAACTATTTTCAGTTGTACAATCCTATACCTATACAACCTCAAAATCACTTTATTTGAGTTATTCTTAATTATACACTCTTACACTTGTAGAATTATGAAATCTCCCAACTATGCATCTCATCCCTACACAGTCTTAGGATCTCTCCTATTCCGGTGAGGATTGTGCCCCTCCATCTAGAAGTCTGCCATAAGCCGCTCTTTGTCCATGCTCAACCCGGCACTAGCATACACTTCCCGCCCTCAGCGACTCCGAGTGTCACATTTCTTCTGTCGATGGCTTTTATCTTTGGAACTGAGTGGTCTACAACGATTTTGGCATGCTTCAATTTTTTTTGGATTTTTTTGGTTGCCCTTCAGGAATATCAATTCGAATATGAGTATTTGCAGTTGGTATATGAGATTTGGGTACTCAATTGACATCAATAAATGCGTTTTATTTTAAAATAGATTTTCTATATTTTACAAATGAATTATCTTTTGAACTTCAGGTTTACACTGATTTGTTTGAGGATGAAGGCTTCACCATGGTTGATGTATAGGTCGCAAATATCTCCCTAAATTCTTTCCAAAATTGTTGGTGATTTCAAACTAACCTTATCGTATGAAGGTCGAATTATTAATTTTCCTTGTGAAGGAGCGGCACATGGAAATTCACTAGAATGGAAAAATTTCAAATTTTTCAATAGATGACTAAATAATTTTTTAATAATTATGCGCATAATAATGACCCAACCGATCATATCAAATTTTTAACTCATTATCTAGGTTTTGGCTAATAACTTTCAACGACTCGAATATATTTGTCGTACAATCTAGAAGATAATACAAATAATCTTTCCACAACCTGTTTGTTACCAGTAGTAATAACTTTTGTAATGTAGAAAATATTCAAAAATTCTTTGATTCATTTCCTCAGATTGGTATCTATTTAAACTCAACAAACTTTTTTTGAGATTTTAAAGAAAATAAAGCATATTTAATAATTATTTTTGTTCCTTTTAAAAGTAAAATTTGTGCTCTCCTGGGCCGTAAATTATTTTTATACTACCAGAAATTGTACTAACGATTAGAAAATGAATTAGTAGATTATACAACCCAACTGCCTCACGAGGTTCTGAAAATAGTTCAAAATTAGTTGGAAAAGAAAGAAAGAAATCCAGAATATATCTTTTCAAACTTTAAAGAAAAGAAATATTTCTGTCTATTAAAATATAGAATGAGTAGTTGCACTGTTTGTTAGACATTTAAGTCATTATTCTTAGAACTATATAGTTGAAAGTTTATATCTTAGTAGGCTAGAGACTCTTACTAATAATGTTATAGAATTTAAGGTAGAATAGAATCTTGATGATAATAATATAATCTTGATGATGATAATATAACCCTCATGATAATATTGATGTTTGAGAATAAGATTGGCAAATAATAGTAATCAAGCTAGGAGGGGAGAGGTTGAGGAGGAAAACTGAAATTTATGTTGGGAGGTAAAGCTAGTAATTGGAAGGAATAAAAAGGTATTTAGAGTTAAAAATAAATAAATTTGATTAGTTTAAAATGATAAAATCAAATAGAAGTTATAAAAAAAAATCAAATCAAGATTAAATCAAATGGAATTATGGGTGATAGGTGAGGAAAGAGTCCAACTTAGGTTGATGTTAGGTATGGTGATAAAATATTTACTGGAAGTAAATACGAATATAATAAAATTAATTTTTTTGAGACATGACTTATAATATTTTTTTATTTCTCTCTTGATTTTTTTGCACAATCTGTAGAGTCTTCTAATCTTGGATAGTACATTATTCGGATCTGTAATTGAGGGGGCGCCCAACCTTATATTATCTATCAATAAAATTCTAGTTTAAATGTCGAGGTTGAGGAGATTAATACCCATAATAAATTCTAGTTTTAATGTTGAGGTTTACTATTTTCAGTGTACTTTATTTGCGAAAATATACATATCCGGTCTGAATTGTCTGACTATGATTCAATCTTATCATCTCAGCTGGAAATAAAATCTTACCAATTGGTTGTCTATTTGTTCTTTTTTTCTTTTCCTAATTTAGGTTTCCTAATTTAGGGTAATTAAGAGATTGAGTTGAGGTTGATTCTAGAGCAATGTAGACCGGGGAGGGGAGGGACACAGCCATTTATTAAAGGTAAGGAGTAGCAAAGATAAAGGAGTTGCTAATTAATTAGTTGTTCCCACTTGCTGACCTTTTGTTTTTTTTAGTTTGGTTTCTACCAAAACAAAATAATAATAATAATAATAATAGTAAAAAGACAAAAGAATCATAAATTTGTACAAGTAGACCAGTCCACACACAACCACTCAACAACTCACCCACTATACCAGCGAGTCCACCCCGCTGCTCCTCGGGGGAAAGTGGGAACCCACCATCGCCGGCGAGTGGACGTCATCGAAGTGTTGCAAGGGAGGGAGGAAGGAAGGAAGGAAGGATGGGACAAATTTAACAGGGTGTAGTGTCAAGTGTGTGGGGGGGATATATTAGGTGAAGGCGTACGTTAAACCGACAGGAGGTGCTCCATGCGCATGTTATCTCATGTCTTTTCTTTATTTGTTTCTTACAATAGCGACGTTAACGGGGTTGACTGTAGCACTCCTTGCTTGAGGGCCAAAAAACAAGGGAAAAAAAAAAGAAAAAAGAAAAGGAGCAATCTTTTTCAGTGATTACTAGATTAATTTTGATTCTGTTTTTTCTTTTGCGACTTTGGGGGTGTCACTTTTGGAGTCTTGTTTGCTTTCGAGGAATGGGTGGTGGTGATGTTGATTCCTGAAAAAAAGTTAGAAAACCAAAACAAAAAATAAAAAAATCAATCAAACTTATACTATAGTACTAGTGTTAAGAACATAAACTTGTTTCGTTGGGCTGGTTTTCATCCCCATTATTGTTTCTTTCTTCTTCTTTTTTTTTTTTTTTCCATTTTCCCTTTTTAAGCTAGTTAAGAACGGATTTGAGAGCTTTTGGTTTTTTGAGTCGTTAGTGTCAGTTTGCCTTGGTGGGAAAGTGTTGCTTTTAGGGCTGTGAAGTACTATGTGAGCTTTGGTTGCAAAGGATTCATGGAAGCATGCTTAATTAGTAGGTAAGCAAGCAAAGTATGAGCTTATGACTCTTTACTCATATTAGCTTGTCTCTTTGGTTTAGTACTTTTGTTTGTGGAGTATGTATCTAAAAGAAAAGAAAAAAAAAAAAAAGAAGAAGAAGAAGAAAAGAGAGAGGCTATCTGCAGAGTATTGGTCTGTAAAGATCAGACTTGCTTGCTCTTTTCTGGCTTAAAAAGGTTTTCTTGGGTTCATGTTTTCTAACACGATGTCCGCCTGTTGTCAAAACAACATCTGGACTGAGAGTGAGTCTATTCAGTATTATTTTCTCTTCTTTCTTCTTTCACTTAAAACAAATTTTCTATCATGGTTTTTTTTTTTTGACTGACGAATTCCGTGGGAGTGGAGCAGTCTATCGAAGCCATTCATTGGTTATAATATTGTGAAATGGTTAACTACTAGCTAGTAGCTTCAAGGATGATGAATTGAAACCCCCCGCGTCACTTGTATATAACTTTCTTATCATTTTTGAGACTAACAGTACTGTGGAGGTTATCCAAGAGTTGACCTGATTGCCCATCGCAAAATAGAAATGGAAGAAGAAGGTTTCTCTTCAGGGGTTGGTGCATGGTTTATGTTTCTCATTTTATTTACATATATACTCGATCCATGGGTAGAAATGTTTTGGACAATGAGTTTATATAACTAAAACATGCCTCACCCTGTTGCTGTTGTGAATAATGTTGGTGTCTGCGAGTAAGAATGCTTTGTTGTCGACCCTTTAATTTGTATATGAATTGATTGATTAATATTGGTGTTTTGGTTTGGGTGCCAGAGTATGAGCTCCCCATCAACTCAATTAGCCGCCCTGGGCGGGATGGGCCTCTATGAGCCCTTTCACCAACTTAGCTCTTGGGGAGACACCTTCAGAGCTGATGGTGGCATAAATATTAGTCCAACTAGCATTCTTAAGGCGGATTCTGGGCTTGGGAACAAGGTTATTTTTGCGCGCCCTTTACTTCTCCACCTTATGAATTTGTTTGATGTTATTTAATAGCCCTACCTTACCTTCTCTGTTCAACCTATCCTCTCAGGCTGATTATATTTCTCACGAAACAGCGGAACCATCAAGAAGTGATCAAGAAGCAAGCAAACCTAGTGATAAGGCAGTAATATTGCATCTGATCCCCTCTCTTTCTCTGTGTCTCTGTATGTGTTTGTTACTCATGCAAGCTTGTCTGCTTGAGTGGATTTATACGAGGCTAGCTGTTTCTTTTTGTCTGCCCTGTATCCTTATCTTGGAATGCTTACATACACTGAATATATAGTTCATTTTTCGATGTTTTAAAGTTTTTGAACCATTGAAATGAGACTTCTCAAGTTTTGTGACATTACATGAATCTATCTCTTGCAGACACAAAGACGCTTGGCACAAAATCGTGAAGCTGCTCGGAAAAGTCGCTTGCGGAAAAAGGTGGGATTCACTGCCAGTTATGTCTGGAAGATCGATGATGAATTTGAGATGAAGATGCTGATCATTTATTTTATTTTCTATCTTTTCTGTTTGTTGGTTCTAGGCTTATGTTCAACAACTAGAATCTAGCCGCTTGAAGTTGGCACAATTGGAGCAGGAACTTGAGAGAGCTAGGCAACAGGTGAGACTGATATTGTTTCTACTTTCGTTATTTTAATTATCGGATTCCTTTCCTTACTATCCAGCCTTCAATTGCAGCATATAATTGGGTTCCTGGAACTGTAGATTATTTGACAAATCAGTCAATGGCTTCTGCAGGGTATATACATTGGCAGTGCATCAGATTCTAGTCATTTAAGATTGCCCGGAACAGTAAATTCAGGTTTGAGCTCTACTTACCTGTCACAGTTAGTATCTCCATTATATTTCGTAGTTGTATTTGTTTTCTGGTCTATCGTGTCAAGGAGCACCATAACACCTTAAAAGCGTTACATTTCTGTTATGTTCTTGAGTCATTACTTGAACAAAATGCTGCTGGGTCATAATAACTCTATCCATGTGTTTCATGTGAAGCTTACCTCTTAAAATTCTGTGTCTCTACAAGTCCATTAGTTATTCCATCTCCACTTTTACCTCCTCTTCATAGACTTTAGTTCCTCTATGCTTACATCGCCCGTGTTGTTATAACTGTTCCTCTTGTACGTTTTCAGGAATCGCCACATTTGAGATGGAATACGGACACTGGGTTGAGGAGCAACATAAACAGATTTCTGAGCTTAGAGGCGCACTGCAAGCTCATGTAACTGACATACAGCTCCGGACACTGGTTGAAAATGGCTTGAAGCACTACGCTACCCTCTTCTGCATAAAGGCAGATGCTGCCAAGGCTGATGTCTTCTACTTGGTGTCTGGAAAATGGAGGACATCGGTGGAAAGATTCTTTCTGTGGATTGGAGGATTCCGCCCATCAGAACTTTTAAATGTAAGGTCTAATTTGCAGAATCTTATCCACGGTTAACTAGCCATGTCTGTCTGTCTGTCTGTCTGTCTTTAGAGGTTTTCTTTCTCGAATTCAATTATTTCCTTTTGTTGCAGACATGTTTGTTCTTCATGTCATATCTTCTGACTGACACCTGTAGTTAAGCTGTTGACTTTGGTGGAGAACCGAACATATACGCACTACTTTGTGCCCCATCGTTTTGGGCTTCTGGCTTCATCTTCAGCTGTATCATAAGAGTGCATGCTTTTATGGCTTGCTATACTGTGGGAACGTTTGCTTGTGCATCCTCTGTTGTAGATGTTCAAAATATTACTGGCCTGTCTGGTGTTATGCCTATCTGTTGCATTATGGTTAGTGGCGAATGTGGCGTGCGAGAACAAAGTGGCTTTGCAGTTTTTGTCTGCAGAAGGTTTTTTAGTAATTATCATTATCACACTGACACATCAGAACAGATGAGGAAAAAAGTGCTCAGGGAGTCACTTTTTGAGAGTCTGCTTCTTCTTTTCCGGCCTTTGTGCCGGCCAGCACTCACTGACCTGCTGTATCCTCCTGAAACAAATGCTTATGTCCATAGAAACTTGACAAACGGGAGTCATCATGCTTTTTCATTGTCATTTGAATTGTACAACTTTTGATTCTCCTGTGCAGATTCTCAGGCCACAGCTTGAGCCCTTAACTGACCAGCAGCTCACTGATGTCTGTAACCTCCGCCATTCATGTCAGCAAGCCGAAGATGCTCTCTCACAAGGAATTGAAAAGCTCCAGCAGACTCTGGCTCAGAGCATAGCAGCTGATGTTAGTGGTGGTGGAAGTTATGGGGCTCAGATGGCTTCTGCGATGGAGAAGTTGGAAGCACTGGAGGGTTTTGTGAGCCAGGTAATTAAGTAATCTCATGTTCCCATTTACTGGTTGACCTGATATGTAACTAGGGAAGTTGTTGTGCATTTCTTTTTCCACTGAAAGACCAGAAGTCAAGTCTTGGTGACAACAATGAAGGAAAAAATTGTTGGCTGCTGAATGAATATATATAATTCCTACAGGCTACAGATATAGAAGAATTAACACACACACACGCACTGGTGGTGTGCATTCTTGACAACCTAAGCTTTGCGTTTCATAATTCTAAACTTTTGTCTATTCTTTGCTAACACAGGCAGATCATCTTAGGCAACAAACACTAATTCATATGTCTCGGATCCTAACGACACGGCAAGCAGCTCGAGGTCTACTTGCATTGGGAGAGTACTTCCACCGTCTCCGTGCTCTCAGTTCGCTGTGGGCTGCCCGTCCCCGCGAGCCTGCCTAAATGAGTAAAAGATTTTTACCCAGAAGAACATCATTATCTCCAGGTTGATCCAGCATTCAATCTCGGCTACAGAAGGAGTGGATACTTACGTACGGCTATTGTTATATATATATATAGACATATATGTATGCAGCTTCGTAAAGGTGGTGGTTAAATTGATGTAAATATGAATCTTAAGGATGTGAGTATGGACTATGGAGCAGAGAGAATTAGGTAAATTAAAAGAGTTGATGTTCTTCCGTTGCATGTTGTATAGTGTAGTGTTAGAAATATCATTTGTGAACGGGGGAAGACAATATTGAGAGAATAAACTGGTGCTGCTTTTGTCTGGTCGGTCTTCTTCTTGTCGGTTCTTTTTTTTTTTTGGAGAATCAAAGTCAATTTCATTTATAGAACCAAACTAGAGTAAAAACTCCAGTGAATACAGATAGCAAAAATGCTGCTGCTAAGTTCCTAGGTAGGAAAGTGAATTCCCCAGAAAATACAAAGAGATTTAGTCTCTAAGGAGAGGTTACAGCTTTTTAAAGGCTGAATACTACAAAATTTTAGCCTTAATTCAGAACTAACATCAGCAATAATGCCTGCAGGGTGAACGAAAGCAATTAGCAAAATGCCTTATGTTACGCTCCCTCCAGATATGGTATATGCATACATTCCAAGCTAGTCTCAAAATCATAGATCGAATACATCTTTTCTGCAAGTTGGAAACTGCCCATTGGATTCAGTAGACCAGCCACCAGCAGTTCGTGCAATTTTGCAAGAAGAAAGTAAAGAGGTCCAAATCTCAGAAGAGAAGGGGCACTCAAAAAACAAATAATCACAAGTTTCTGCAGCTTGTGAGCATAGAAGACAGGAAGAATCAGCAGTAACTCCCCAGGCCCTCAATCTGTCACCAGTACTTAGACGATTGAGAATTGAAAGCCAGCCAATAAAACTATGTTTCGGGATAAAGTGAGATGACCATAAAAGCTTGAACCAAGGGACCCGAGCTTTTTTACTCCGAATAGAATCCCAAGCATTGCAGATTGAAAAGTCTCCAGAGGCAGTTATTGTCCATTGTAGCTGATCAGGGGAAAGAGATAGGAAGACAGCAGAAGTTGCTTCAGTTTGAAGTTGAGCCATTAAAGGAAGTCGGGAAGAAGGCCAAGACCAAGCCCCATTAATGATTAAGGTGCTCACAGATGCATGTAAAGGAATTTTTGAACCTGAAAGTAGTTGGGCAGAGACTAAGAACTGCAAGTTTTCACGTGGGTGCCAATTGTCCCACCAGACATGTGTATTTTCACCATTGCCATTTGCATGGAAAATTGCAGAGGAGAAGTGACTTCATAACTTTAGAATTTTTCGAAGACTCCAAGAGCATTCAGCTGGAATAGGCATACTCCATAAGCTCCTATTGAGGAAATATGTGTGAATCCAAGCTATCCAAAGACAGCTAGCTTTGAGTAGGATGTGCCAGATGTTCTTAGAAGTACATGCAACATTCCATTCTTTGAGTTTCTTAGTTCCTAGGCCACCCTCTTGTTTAGAGGGTGAGAGGTCAGCCCACGAAACTTTGGCTTTACGAGCATTAGCAGCTCCTGGAGACCAGAGGAAGATTGAACATTGCTGCCCAATATGCGAGAGTACTTTGGAGGGCAGAATAAAGACGCTAGCCCAATAACTTTGGATGTTGATGAGGACAGAAATTACTAGCAGTAATCGGCCAGCAATGATCAAGTACTTAACATTCCAGGAGTGAATTCTAGCCAAGATTTCATCAATTAAAGGTTTGCAATGGTGAAAAGTTAGTTTTCCCGAAATTAGGGGAACACCAAGATAGCAGACAGGAAGAGTACCTTGTGTGAATCCACTAATGCTCTGTTCGCTCTTCATAGGGTTGAATTGCAGACCTGAGAGATGATAAAAATCCTGCAAGAGTCGAGGTAGAAAAGTGGCAGCCTGCAAGCTCCCATCTGAAAATATCATCAGATCGTCCGCAAAACAGAAATGAGATACAGGAATGAGGGAGCATTTAGGGTGGTAGGGGAGCTCAGAATCTGTTGAAGCCTTATTGAGCATACAAGATAAAATCTTCATGGAAATGACGAACAAGTGGGGAGATAGGGGATCTCCCTGTCGCATCCCTTCCCCATCGCCAAAAAGTCCACAAAGGGAACCATTCACAGCAACTGAGAGCATAGCAGTAGTGAGACAGGCACGGATCCAATGAACAAACTTCTCAGGGAAACCCATAGCAGCCAGGACTGTGAATAAAATGTCCCAATCAACAGAATCGAAGGCCTTGGTTAGATCTATTTTCATAGTTCATCTGGTTGATAACCCCTGGCGATGATAATTGTAGACTAACTCGTGAGCTAGTAGGATATTGTCAATAATCCTTTTGCCCGGTATAAATGCGGTTTGGTTGCTGCTAATCAAGGAGGGAAGACATTTTTTAAGGCGATTGGCCAGAATTTTAGATATACACTTGTATATAGTGGAGCAGCAAGATATAGGACGAAAATCAGTGATCTTTTGAGCATTTGGCAATTTGGGAATAAGGCTAATAATCGTGGAGTTGATACCTTTGAGGAGCTTTCCTGAAGAAAAGAATTCTTGCACAGCATTAACTACATCATTTCTAACAAGGTTCCAAGTTGCAATGAAGAATTCGGCTGTGTAGCCATCAGGGCCAGGAGCCTTATTTCTTCCAAGATCAAACAGAGCACTCTTTATTTCAGCAAGGCTTATTGCAGCAACAAGGAATGATGCTTGAGGTTCTGAAAGACAGTTTTGGAGGAGCGACTTAAAATAGGAGATAGATCCAGAAGTTACAGCAGAATTTTTCTGCCCCAAGAAGTTAGAAAAATGATGGACAATGTGATCTTGGAGTTGTGTTGCATCAGTTATCAAAGCACCAGAAAGCGTTAACAAAGATCTGATCACATTTTTGGCTCGTTTTGCTTTCACAGCATTGTGAAAAATTTGCGTAATGGAGTCTCCACAGGAGAGCCAAGCGATATGTGATCGCTGCTTCATGAAAGACTCCTCTGCCACTTTTAGTTCAGAAAGATGCTGAGCAAGATTACGTTCTGTGAGCACCAAGTCAGTAGGCACATTCTGACCATAGAGAATTTCAAGTTGGAGTGTGGATAGCTCCTGCTCAGATCGCCAGTTGTGTAACTTTTTTTAGCTCATACTTCAACTTTTTCAGTCTTTACCACAATTTGAACATAGCAAATCCTTCAACAGGAACAAACCAAACAGAGGCAACAGTTGGAAGAAAAGAAGAGTGAGAAGTCCAATAGTTGCAAAATTTAAAGATTTAGGGCCAGACTTAATGGCAACATGTGTAATAAGGAGGATGGAGCAATGGTCAGATACACCTGGCCTTAAGAATTCAATTACACTATGTGGAAATGAGCAAAATAACTTGGGAATATTGTGAACGTGAAGTGACTGAATTTTTTAATCTTTTTGCATTTTTCTTGAGGCATTAGTTGGGATGAAATTGCTATGAATTATAATCAGTAAATTTATTGTTTAGAAGTGTGGTCATAAAAGATCCACTCAACTTTTTTACTAGTAATATAAAGAAACTATGGAATTCTCCATTAGACCTTGGAAAGTAAAAGCGACCCTGTTCCATATCTAAGTAAGATTGGTGTACTATTAAACATCTGAATTACATAGCAAAGCAAACCCAAACTTTTAGTTGATATTACTATACATTGGAATAATACTTACAGCTTGCCACATTACTATATCTCTTTTGTTAAGAATTGATTAATAAGATTTATTTTTCTTTAATTAACTTATGATCCATCTACCAGAAGGCACAATCCACATATTAAAGGCTCCCTGTTGCCGAAAATTGCTCTTCGTATGAAATTCAGGGATGGGGACCAAAAGCTTTCTCTAACCCCTCAATTCTCCTCGAGCTAAAAGGCCTCCAGTTTCTTGTAATACGCAATTAATAATATTATTCACCATCTAATGGCAATTGTTTTGACTTCCTATTTAAAAACGATATGATCAAGTGAAGGAACTTCTGGAGCCTCATATTTTTTTCTATACAAAATATGATAACTTGAGCATTATAGTTCAATGCTCAATGAATTGTCTGAAGATAGGATGAAGATGGTGGATGTAATCAATAAACATCAAAAGATCAAAACTACATATATAAGAAACAAAAGGAGTTGAATCAAGAATGAAGAAATCCGTGCAAAGTAAATCCCAAATAACTCTCAAATAACTCTCACGTGTGTAATCATGATGTTCGGGTTTGGGTATGGTGGTTGTGGTGGTGGTGTCGGATTTGGACAGTGTGGAGGCAGAGTGTGGTGGGTGGTAGTGATTCGTGGTGGTGGAGGGACAAAGAGGAGATAAAATTAGGGTTTTAGATGATTGAAAATTTTTTTGGATTTTTTATAATTCTTTCCCTAATTTTAACTTAGGGTATGTTTTTATAAGATTATTGTATATTGAAAAGAATTTTCCTCGACCTAGCATGAGACCTGATAGCAGTTGGAAACATTAGATTTTGACTAAAACCTTTTGAAGTTAGAGCTACTTAAGGTATTTGGATTTGTGTGAAAATTTTACTAGAAGCATAACATTATCAACTGAAAGTGTAGCTCTGTTAATGACAATAATCTTGATGGAATATATATATATATATGATTCTTATGATATAGAAAATAAAAATAATAGTTTAATAAAAATAAATAAAATAATAGAAAAAAATTGGCAAAAACATACATTGTTTTAGAACTTAATCGGAACATTATGATACTTTAACTAGAGTTAATTTTATAAAATTTAGCTAACTAACCGCTACTAGTAAAGCCACCCACATCCACCTTAAGTTTTTATCAGCTTCAATATCAACATTTGATGCTATTAAAATCACCTATAACAGTTGGTTACTCTTTGCCTTCCTTCAGATCAGCTTCTCTTACAATATAAAATGAGCCTCTCACATTTCAACTCATCCATCCATTCATTCTTCCTCTAGCTATAGTATAAACTAGTTAGATTATTTTATCTAGAATACTATGGCTAATATTAATATGAATAGAATGATTCTTCTCTTCGCTTTAACTCTCATAATGGTTACACCCGTTCCTGCAATCCCTGAAAAGATACAAAAAACTATTGAAGAATGCTCATCAAAAATATCCGTCAATAATGGAAACCTGCTTAAGGAGAGTTTTCTTGGTAAAGGTGATCCTACCGGTGAGGTTTGTCGTGTTCTTGTTGATTTTGGAAAAAATTGTCACGAGGCTTTCACAAAGTTGATGATATCAAAAAGGCCCGCTGCCGAGGAATCTAAAATTTGGGCAAGAAGCAAATCAATTTGGGAACATTGTTCTCATGATCTCCCTGAAAAGGTACAAAAAACTGTAGAAGAATGCTCATCAAAGATATCCGTCAATAATGGAAACCTGCTTAAGGAGAGTTTTCTTAGTAAAGGTGATCCTACCAATGAGGTTTGCCGTGTTCTTGTTGATTTTGGAAAAACTTGTCACGAGGCTTTTACAAAGTTGATGATATCCAAAAGGCCTACTGCCAAGGAATCTAAGATTTGGGCAAGAAGCAAATCAATTTGGGAACATTGTTCTCATGATGTTTCAGATAATTCACCCGCTTCATCCTTAACGCAAACCCTTCTCGAATGTGGTCCAAAAATCGAAGCAAAATACGGAGAGCAGATTAGAGACAATCTCCTTGGTAAGGTTAAACTCGATAGGGAAGCCTGCGTCATTCTTATTAGGTGGGGAAAAAGATGCCACTTTGCTTTCTCCGAATATTTAATTTCAAAAGAGCATGGTCAAGATTCATCTACCGTTCGAGAAAGGAGCAAAACAACTTGGGAATATTGTGACCGTGAGGTGACGGAACTTTCTAATCTTTTTATATTTTTCTTGAGGCATTAGTTGGGATGAAATTGGTATGAATTATAATCAGTAAATTTGTTGTTAGAAGTGTGGTCATAAAAGATCCACTCAACTTTTTTACTAGTAATATAAAGAAACTATAGAATTCTCCATTAGAGCTTGGAAAGTAAAAGCGAGGTTGTTCTATATCCAAGTAAGGTTGGTTTACTGTTAAACATCTGAATTACATAGCAAGCGAACCCAAGCTTTTAGTTGATATTACTATAAATTGAAATAATACTTACAGCTTGTCACATTACTACATCTCTTTTGTTAAGAATTGATTAATAAAGATTTATTTTTCTTTGATTAACTTATGATCCATCTACCAGATGGCACAATCCATACATTAAAGGCTCACTGTTGCCGAAAATTACTCGTATGAAATTCAGGGATGGGGACCAAAAGCTTTCCCTAACCCCTCAATTCCTCGAGCTAAAAAGCCTCCAGTTTCTTGTAATATGCAATTAATAATATTATTGTTTTGACTTCCTATTTAAAGACGATATGATCAAGTGATGGAACTCCTGGAGCCTCATACTTTTTCCGATACAAAATATGATAACTTGAGCATTATAGTTCAATGCTCAATGAACTGTCTGAAGATAGGATGAAGATGGTGGATGTAATCAATGAACATCAAAAGATTAAAACTGCATATACAAGAAACAAAAGGAGTTGAATCAAGAATGAAGAAATCCGTGCAAAGTAACTCCCAAATAACTCTCACGTGTGTGATCATGATGTTCGGGTTTGGGTGTGGTGGTTGTGGTGGTGGTGTCGGATTTGGACACTGTGTGGAGGCAGAGTGTGGTAGGTGGTAGTGATTCATGGTGGTGGAGGCAATGGTGGAGGGACAAAGAGGAGATAAAATTAGGGTTTTAGATGACTGAAAAATTTTAGATTTTTTACAATTGTATAAATGTTGTTTCTGAAATTCACTAGTCTAAATAGATTATATATTTTTTTTACCTATTATAACATACTGGATTTGTAGATGTCGTTTAGAGCAATGAGCTGGACAGTATCCACTTCAGCACATTACCCAAACCGAGACCCATGCTTGACCTAACCAAAAAATGTCGGGATACATAAACAATCTAGAAAAAATTTGAAAGATGCAAAATGTAAAATTCGGATATTCAATATAACAAAAACCCTAATGAAAATCCATTCATGAAATTGAAGCAAGCACTATAATGCCTAATTTTTTTAAGTTGGAATTGGTAAATATTTCAGTGGTAGGATTCCAAATTCCATATCCAATCTTTCCAGTAACTTGTGGTATTTAGCCATCTCAAAAAATCATGGTAGCATTCCTTGGAAACCTGTATGTTTTTATCAAATTATTGTATATTGAAAAGAATTTTCCTTGAGCTGACATGAGACCTAATAGCGGTTGGAAACATTAGATTTTGACTAGAACCTTTTGAAGTTGGAGCTAGTACTTGGATTTGTCTTTTACTCGAAGCATAGCATTATCAACTAAAAGTGTAGCTCTGTTAATGACAATGATCTTGATGGAAGCATATATATATATAGACTGCAGGAGCATGACAATTAGCAATCTTAATTGGTCAATTTTTTTTTGGAAAAACTCAAGTATGATTCTTATGATATAGAAAATAAAAAAATGTTTTAATAAAAATAAATAAAATAATAGAAAGAAAATTTAGCAAAAACAAAGATTGTTTTAGAATTTTAATCCGAACATTATGATACTTTAACTAGAGTTAATTCTATAAAATTTAGCTAACTAACCGCTACTAGTAAAGCCACCCACACCACCTTAAGTTTTTATCAGCTTCAATATCAACATTTGATGCTATTAAAATCACCTATAACAGTTCGTTACTCTTTGCCTTCCTTCAGATCAGCTTCTCTTACAATATAAAATGAGCCTCTCACAATTCAACTCATCCATCCATCCATCCATTCTTCGTCTAGCTATAATATAAACTAGTTCATTTTTCGTCAGTTCCACGAGCTTGGTTAGTATTAGTATTCTTTTTAAAATAAAATTAAACTTTCTTTATAAAATTAAAATTATTTACAATAATGAGTACTTTAAATTATTTTAAAGATCTACACATACAAACTTTTTAGAGAAAAAAATAGAAAAACAAATACAATACAAAGAAAAAAATAATACAATGCAAAAAAATATTAAATAGAAAATTAATATATAATTCTTGGAAATTAAAAAAATACAATAAAAAGAAAAAAATCTGGAAAAAAACAAATACAATACAAAGGTAAAAATAGTACAATGCAAAAAAAATTAAACAAAAAAATAATATAGTTAACTCAGGGAAATTAAAAAAATAATAATACAATGAAAAGAAAAAAACTTTAAAAAATCTGGGAAAAAAATAAAATACAAAAAAAATTAATACAATGCAAAAAATATTAAACAGAAAAATATTATATAATTTAGGGAAATTAAAAAACTAATACAATGGAAGGAAAAAAAATAAAAAAAATCTTGGGAAAAAATACAATACAAAGGTAAAAATAATACAATGAGAAAAAAGATTAAATAAGAAAAATAATATATAATTCAGGGAAATTATAAAAAATAATACAATGAAAAAAAATAAAAAATAGGAAAATAAACAAATGTAGTACAAAGAAAAAATAATACAATGCGTAAAATATTAAAACAGAAAAATAGTATGAAAAAAAAACAAAAAATGAAAAAAAATATTAAAATAGAGGGCATGAAAAATGTAAACTTACCTTTGCATCAATTAAAATCAACTCTGCGCTGATAAGGATATTGTGTAATTTTCTATTCAACCTGTGAACACCCAAATTTAACCCACGGAAATTTTACTAAATTAGACTTCGTACATATGTAGACTTAGGATCAATGAGATGATTTGGTCCAAGGTTCAAACATGATATGAATTTTAATTTAGTAGAATTGGTGTATTTTGATGACATAAACCTTTATGCGCTTAAATCTTAGGATTAATGAGTTGATTTAACCTTAGGATAAAATATATGATATGGTTTATTTATTAAAATGCATTTGCATGGGCTCTTTTAGTTTTTTTGACCCAATAATAATGAGATGATTTATTCTTGGGTTAGGAATGGATTTAAGAGTCCAAATTATTAATTCTCTAGAGTTTGTCCAGCCCATTAACACAATTCTTGCAGGTCACTTTTAGCTCTGATTATCATGTAAGTAAATTTTGTGTTTTTGGTAAGATTTTGGGCTTAATTGGGTGTTAATGTGTGATTGATTAATTATGGAATGATTTGGGGAAGTGCTAATCAAGTAATTGAGTGATTCTAGGAAGATTGGGGGTTGATTACGCGGTAGGATCGAATCAGAGCGGAATTAGGGAGATTTGGGAGCAAAAAAGGAAAGAACGCACAAAACCGGGAAGGCCCGGCGGTCATCTCGGGATGACAGCCAGGCCATGGCGGTCTTGTGGCCATGACCGCCGGCCATGGCTATCATCCAAGCCCTGACCGCCGGCCATGGCGGTCATAAGTGCCCAGGAACCCCGAAAATCTCCGATTTTGTTTCTTTTTCGATCCTACGCGGTTTTGGACCAGATTTTCGGGCATAATCTTCACCATTAAGCAGGTCCACGCCCCTAGGCTTCCCAGAGCACTGTAAATAGGATCCCTAACACACATTTCAAGGGACTCAACATCTTTTCTCACATACACACCCATAAGCTTTGAGTGCTTGGAGAAACTCTACTTCTCTAAGCCTAGAAACATATTCTGAGGCAGAAACTCTGGTGGAATACCGTGGAAAGCATCAAGCAAGGAGCCAATAGCAGTAGTAGATCAAGAGAAGAAGAGGAAGGAGGCGGATTCAAGCAAATCGGTGGAGAAGAAGTGTTGAACCCGAGGAGAGGAGCCCAGTGCACACAGTCTCAGTAATTCGGCCATATCTAGAAGACAGTCTCAGTAATTCGGCCATATCTAGAGCTATAGACCTTGGTTTTCTGCGATCTTGGTGTCTTTGGAAAGATAAGAAGCAATTCTACAACTTTACTATTCAGGCCAGACGCCAGTTCGACCTCCTTCTGCCTCAAATTCTCTGTGGAAGTTCTGCTCAGATTCTGTTGCGGGAGTGGTAAGCGCATAGGAGCGAGAGGAGGGCTACACGAGGTAACCCGTTCTGATTCTATTGATTAACTGTTGTTGTGATGTGATGATGATAACGATGCTTTTGATGGTGTGATTACTATGATGCCGTGACAAGAACTACGTGGGCTTTGAACCCGGTCGCCGGGGTACGTAGGTGGTCTCTAGTTGTGGAGACTCAAGCCCAAATATTTTTATTTTTCCTTTTTATTCCGCACCTTCTTCTTCTTACCCTCTGATTTAGTTTTGTTATGTGATTTGTTTCCACACGAAGCACACTTGTACAAGGCATACTCTTCTTTTTCTATTGCACAAAGTTTCGACCCAACACGGATGGGTGCCTAACATCTTCTCATCCGTGACGAACCCCCGATCTCATATCTTTAGTTCGCTATGACCGGTTGCCTAAGGAGTCATTCAAGGGGTTTTCCCAAATTTTGTCCCTAATAAAATTTGGGTGGCGACTCCATTGATATGGGATTGACCCGAGGCTGAAGGTGAAAGGAATAGGTGAATAGGCCCAAGTAATTTTGGGTCGGGTATTCACAGTTGGCGACTCCTCTGGGGAAGTAGTGGGTTCAAGAAACTTTGTGCAATAGTTGAGTTTTGTGTGCCTTTTTATTTGTCATCATTTTTTTTGATATTAATGAGTATCCCAGCTCGACAAGCCAGACTATTTGTCATCATAAGTGCCTTGTATTCATGATGATTTATGTGAAGCCTTTACCGTAAGAGGGCGAGGAAAGCCAAGTCCACCACATACTTTCTTTAAATGATGGTGGCTTGCATGAACCCGTTTCTCGATGCTTAGCAATGATGGGGATTAACTGGCCTCGGACCTCACGCGATATCCATTATCACATGTGAGTAGGTCAACCTGTTCCCTAGCGGCAGTCTTTTGGCCCCCAACCAGCTGCATACCGTGAGCATTCCATGCATTGTGAATCAATAAGTGGTACTTGCATTTGTGTGGATCTTGTCGTGTATTGTACATATGTGTTATATCTTGTTATTTTGGGATCCGAATTTATGCATACCTGGGGTTTGAGGAAGGAGAAAAGGAAGGTGATCATCCATGGCTATCAAAAGGGATGCAGCCCCTTGACCCTGCCCGCTAACCGACTAGCGAGACCGCCGTGCTAACTCTGTGTAGGGTGTTATATTGCGTGAATTGGGTTAATGAGTCTGATAAAGGAACCCTAGGGAAGTAACTATGCATGTCTAAGCCAGGGATAAGCTTTTGGTGTTGTCTCCCAGTTGACGCGTATGTTCAGTCAGCCTACCTCGTATTAGGGATTTACATCTGCATACATTAAGCATTGCATGTTTTTCATAACGTAAAACATGAATTCGAGTTAGGGTGGCTTACTTTTTCAAATTCTGAATTCTTTTAGCTTGAGTCTTAGAAAAAGGAAGAAATGTTTTGAAAGATCAATGAAACGTGTTTTGCAAATGTATCCCGTCATATTTTCTCACTATTTCCAAGTATCTTCAAAGAAAACAAAGCTCAAGTCTAGGATTCCTAATGGCCATGAACTCTGTCATTAGATTGAACCCTTAGGACACCAGGGGTGGGTAATGAGTTAGTCGAAAGGGGATGGTGAAGATGTTAGGGATGATGGCTACTTCACAAGGCGACGACCCTAGTAGAAAAAAGGACAGTGAAGATATTGGGAATCTGGGAGGTATCCTGAGGTGAAGGGAGATGTAAGCCTCATCATTTATAGCAGAAGAAGGGAGATGGGATGACCTGGTTGGGCCTTCTTCGAAGACACAGACGTAAGCCCTAATTGTTGACTTATGAACCGAGCTGAGACGAGAAGCTGAGATGAGGAACCAAATTGAAGAAGCCAGACACATGAGCTAAGTTGACATATCGAGACCTTACTATTGGATTTTCTTGTGAGAGGAGATGCAAGTCCGAGTATTCTCCCAATGAGAGTAGTCTCCATATTTGATTAGGAACCAAGTTGACGGGCCGAGCCAGTAGCCCAAGCAGACGAATTGAGCTGAGGAGTGGCCGGATCAAGTTGCGAAGTTGAGATTCCGAGTTGGGAAACCAAAGAACAGAAATACAAAGCTAAGCTGATGACAGTTGGGTATTCAAGCTAAGACAAACCAATGAGGAGAATTGATGTTTGGGCCTTCTCGTGAGAGGAGATGTTAACCCCAATATTTACAATAGAAGATGTGACACAAGGTGGCCCGATTGGACCTTATTCAAAGACAAGGATGTACGCCCCGGTTTTCTATTCATGAGCCGAGCTGATGAGCCAAGTCAACCAGGTAAGCCGAGGGACTGAATTGACAAGTCAAGTTGATGAGCAAACTAGGGTATCATGTGGAGACATTGCCATGGGGCCTCATCAAATGAACAACACGCAAGACCCAACAATTGGGAAACAACGAGGATGGCTGTGAGAACGATGATGGAGACACAATAAGAAGACAAAGGGGAAGATTCAGAGACGACAGTGAAGACGACGATGGAGATGATGCATTCCAAAGGGTGAAGAAGAAGTGTTCGTGGGGGTTAACCGGGGACCATAGATTGTATTGCTAGATGGTATGATGACCAGGAGTCGGGAGAGGTAGTATAGCTGTTCCTCAGAGTCTAGGAGTTGAGTCAAGTCGAAGGGGGAAGGGGTAAATTCTGTGTCTAACAATCAATAGTGTCATCATTTATACCTAAGGAATAAAATCTCAATTTCCTTATCTTTTGGGTATATATGGCAAATTGTGCATGACTTCAATATTTTCCATTGGATCAATCTAGAGGACTAATAAACGAACTACAAAGACCTAATTCTGTGGATGCAATCCTAAACCCTTACCATAATCCACCTCCTATGAAGACTTTGCTGACACCGACCTTCGAACACATATCTAATTTGACCTTTGAACACGTATCCAATCCATCCTCCATGTCGACCCCATCACAACCACCGAGAACACTTGTCTAGAAGAATTACTTCCTAAGGATGAATCCAGCTTTCGAAAGAATCTAACCCAAGTGCACTTGTTCAAAAGGTTCACTCCCCTCGAAAAAAAGGAAAAAAAAAAAGAAAAAGAAAAAGAAAGGAAAAGAGAGAAGGGGGCACCCTCTAGATCACAATCCATGAAAACGGTCTAGGTGACAGTGTTTCCCCAAAGAAAAAAAAGAATGAAAAAAAGAGGGAGAAAAGTGAGGAAAGAGATGACATTGGTGCCCAGATGTCGATTCACTATCCATCATCAGAAATCCGGAGGAAAAAAAATTCATGAAGAAGACAAGTGTTCCCCCATCCGATCTATCACCTTAAATACCCCGAACCAAATACCGACCCTACCAAATACCTCAAGCCAAACACCACGTCCACAGATACGTAGGTAATCCGGCAATGGGCCCGGTCTATCAATATTTGGTTCCCAGATTGATTCAATGGAAAGATTGGAGCTATTGTCACATAGACATGCCACACTGTTGATTGTATTCAGGCCTCTTTTGTAGTCATAAGGCTTCTCTTTTTGACTTGTATTTTATGAAGTTATCAATCGAGTCCGCCTCTCTCACGAAGATTTATTGTGAATCCGGTCATCATAAAGCACATCTCTCCAATAGTCTCTTAGACATAGCTCAGCTAGACGGTTCTCGATTAAGGTTGAAAGTTCACCTCTCCATTAGTCATCCGAGTATACCCAGCCCGAGTGGTTTTGATCTTGCCCAAAGCTTTGTGATCTCAATATTCTGTGTCTGTGATTGCTACTCCCAAAAAGAAAAAAAAAAGAAAAAAGAGAAAAAAGAGAAAAAAAAAAGAAGAAGAAAGAAAAGCTTGCTAGGTTGAAAACCCGAGAGGGCTGCCTAGGCAAAAGTTAAGGCCAAGATGAAAATGGGATAGTAGCCAATGACAACAAAGAGAGATCCATGTGTTAGATCACTCATCAGAGATAGACCACTCGGTTGACAATGACATCATCAACGAAAGGGGTATAGAAGCATCTGGGCATGTTGCCCCCATCTATTTTCAAAGGGGTATTCACTCGTCCGTCCACCTTACTCTGATTAGATAATTTGTCCATCCAATGTCCACCCCTGGGGTCCTAGATAGAGCTTGAAATGAATGGTTCATGGTCATTAGGGGTCTCTCTCTTTGAAGCTAGGGAGTTTTTATGGGATAACTCGTTTTTTCTCAAGTTGCTTAATGTACACCTTAGCTCGAATGATTTTCAATGGTCATGCATCATACTAGGGGCATTCACATGCAATACGTCTAGATAGAAAGCACGCACATCTAAACACACATGTAGAAATAGACAGCATAAACATGAAAGGGGAAAAGAAGAGAAAAGGGAAAAGACATGTCACAGGCACATACATCCATGTAGAAGTAGAGAGCACTTGCATTCAAGAGGCAAACACATCATTGTATAATCAGGAGATACTTGCATCCGAAGACAAGCATGTAGAGACTAGAGGCATTGACACACCACTCACTAAGGGCATCTCCGTGCATTGAAAAGACGACACACCACAAACATGTCATGGCACTCACATATGGAACTAGGGGCATCCTCATGCATTGAAAAGATGACACACTTAGACATGCTCATGCATTATTTACATATAGGACATGAACTTCTTGAGAAGGTAGACTTGATTGCGGACGAATGATCAATGAAAGTGACAATACCATAAACTCATGACATGGTGTAGACTTACGTTTCCTAGGGATGATAACTAGAGGGGCATGGCATGCCCGAATCTTCAGATGACTTTGTCTATAGAACAACGGGCACGCCATGCCTCTGCCCGAGATATGCACCTGCAGACTCTAGGGGCACGTCATACCCCGATTTTTGGTCAAGCTGATTTTACACTAATCTTTTGGTCTGTTGAGTCACGAATTTACTTACACAAGGAGATGTTGTGCTTTGAGTTTTGATTGGTTTTTATTGAGTTGATCTTCTTGTACGAAAAGGGCATGTCATGTCTGGGTTATGGTGATCTCGTTAAGTCAAAAGGGCATGTCATTTTTCAAAGGGGCATGTCACGCCCCAATCTCTACTAAGCTTGAGTCAAGATGGATTTACACATAGAGGGTAGATCATGCCATATACCATAAAGTTGATTTGTGAGTATGGGCATGAGATGCCCCGAGATGACTTTTGAACTAGTGATTTTTAGAGTCAAAGTATAGTGGTACGACATGTGCCCCGAATTAGTTTGTGCTTTGGGCATTCTCCATGAGTTGTAAGGCCCAGTTTTTTAATTTGAATTTGAGAAGGGGCCGAGAGTGCCCATACCATAAAGTCCGATTAATGGTTGTGGACATGAAGGACCCTAACTTTACATGGATGTTTGACTTAGGAACGGGATAGGCCATGCCCATGTTTTGAAATTGATTTGTAGATGATGGGCATGGAATGTCCAGACGAAATGACTCAATTTAATGGTTCAAGGTCAATGTGTAATGGTATGACGTGTCCCGAGTCGAATACAGGTAATATGTCTAAGGGCACGGCGGGCCCCAGCTTTTCATGTTCATAACTGATGTTGGGCATTCTTAATGAGTTGTAAGACCCAAATCTAGTACAAAGGGGCAAAGGGCATGCTACCCTATTTTGATTGGTTTCCAAGGGTCATGGCGGGCCCATTCATTTGACTAAGGCTGAAAAGATGAAGATCACACGTGTTTGCGCACTAAACCACATCCTCTAGAACCATGATGAGATATTGGGGGCATCCAACCCACTTTTGGTCTGTATGTCTCAAGGGACACGGCACATCTAACTAGGTGACCTAGGGGCATGGGATCTAGGCACTCCAATTGTGAGGTGACACCTTATACTGGGAGAACCAAACCAGGAACGATACCCGATCATGAGTATAGGGTCAAGGTAACCCACCCATAGGACGACGCCAAACATGTGAGATAACCCCGAGAGCTCAAGATGTCTAGTCAATCCCCAGACCATGAGAGGACCCAGTCAA
Source organism: Turnera subulata (assembly GCA_028386065.3). NCBI lineage: Eukaryota > Viridiplantae > Streptophyta > Magnoliopsida > Malpighiales > Passifloraceae > Turnera > Turnera subulata. The sequence goes on along the minus strand of JAKUCV010000533.1, from coordinate 178,319 downwards.
CAGCCAAAGCCCAGCTAAGAGAAGAGGGAACCCAGATAGGAGAGTAGCCAACCTAGCAAGTCCAGTCATGAAAAGAACCAGAGAGGAGTAGATGAGAGAGCCCAGTTAAAGTCGAAGCCCGACTTTTGGGAGAGAAGTGAGACATCCGGGCCCAGGTGTCCAAACATGAACAAAACCGAAGAAAGAGTCTAGAACCCGATCACATAGCCAAAGCCTGGCCTTTGCAAACCTTGATCATAGGGAAGATTCTAGAGAACCAGCCAAAGTAAAGCCCGACCTTTGTAAACCTTAAGAAGAGAGGAGTGAGATACCTAGACCCAGGCGTCCAATCCTGAGTGAAACCAGAGCCCAGCCATGAAAAGACCACAGGGAGTAAACCTGACCAAAGGAAAGATGGAGAGAAGTGAAGTACCCGGACCCAGGCGTCCAGACACAAATGGAACCTGCAAAGATAAAAACCTAGCCATAGGAGAACCGGTCCCCAGTATCCACACATGAGTAGAACCAGAGAGCATGAGAGATTTATACCCAGACATCTAGACATGAGGAAACCAGTAAGCCAGGAGTCCAGCCTCCACAGGCCTTGAGAATGAGCCAACCTTGAGACATACGAACCAAAAGCCGCAAAACGATGAAATGAGGAGACTAGACAAAGATCAGCATTCACAAACCTCGGCATGAGGTAGCACCCAGACATAAGATGAAATGCACAAACCTCGGCATGAGGTAACACCTAGACATAGGATAAAGTTCACAAACCTCGGCATGAGGTAACACCTAGACATAGGATAAAGTTCACAAACCTCGGCAGGTAGCACCCAGACATGAGATGAACCTCGGCATGAGGTAGACATAGGATGAAGTTCACAAACCTCAGCATGAGGTAGCACCCAGACTAAGATGGTCAGGCCAATGACCTGATAGATGAGATGATTCTATCACCTCGGGATGAGATGATTCCCAAGAATATGGGATGAGATGATTCCTATAAACCAAGGGCCGGCCCTTCAAACCTCAAGATGAGATGATTCTTGAGAATTTGGGATGAGATGATTCCTAAAGACCTTTGGGATGAGATGATTCCCGAAGCGGAGCATGAGATGCTCCAACCCATGGCACGCACCACACACATCAATCATTCGAATTTGGTTGTTCTTGTCTTACGTTGTTTCGTCCTTAGTCTATAAGGACTCATCAACGAGGGGCATCTGTGAACACCCAAATTTAACCCACGGAAATTTTACTAAATTAGACTTCATACATGTGTAGAATTAGGATCAATGAGATGATTTGGTCCAAGGTTCAAACATGATATGCATTTTAATTTAGTAAAATTGGTGTATTTTGATGACATAAACCTTTATGCGCTTAAATCCTAGGATTAATGAGATGATTTAACCTTAGGATAAAATATATGATATGGTTTATTTATTAAAATGCATTTTCATGGGCTCTTTTAGTTGTTTTTGACCCAATAATAATGAGATGATTTATTCTTGGGTTAGGAATAGATTTATGGGTCCAAATTATTAATTCTCTAGTGTTTGTCCAGCCCATTAACACATTTCTTGCAGGTCAATTTTAGCTTTGATTATCATGTAAGTAGATTTTGTGTTTTTGGTAAGATTTTGGGCTTAATTGGGTGTTAATGTGTGATTGATTAATTATGGAATGATTTGGGGAAGTGCTAATCAAGTAATTGAGTGATTCTAGGAAGATTGGGGGTTGATTACGCGGTAGGATCGAATCAGAGCGGAATTAGGGAGATTCGGGAGCAAAAAAGGAAATAACGCACAAAACCGGGAAGGCCCGGCGGTCATCTCGGGATGACAGCCAGGCCATGGCGATCTTGTGGCCATGACCGCTGGCCATGGCGGTCATAAGTGCCCAGGAACCCCGAAAATCTCCGATTTTGTTTCTTTTTCGATCCTACGCGGTTTTGGACCAGATTTTCGGGCATAATCTTCACCATTAAGCAGGTCCACGCCCCTAGGCTTCCTAGAGCACTATAAATAGGACCCCTAACACACATTTCAAGGGACTCAACATCTTTTCTCACATACACACCCATAAGCTTTGAGTGCTTGGAGAAACTCTACTTCTCCAAGCCTAGAAACACATTCTGAGACAGAAACTCTGGTGGAATACCGTGGGAAGCATCAAGCAAGGAGCCAGTAGAAGTATTAGATCAAGAGAAGAAGAGGAAGGAGGCAGATTTAGGCAAATCGGTGGAGAAGAAGTGTTGAACCCGAGGAGAGGAGCCCAGTGCAGACAGTCTCAGTAATTCGGCCATATCTAGAGCTATAGACCTCAGTTTGCTGCGATCTTGGTGTCTCTGGAAAGATAAGAAGCAATTCTACAACTTTTCTATTCAAGCCAGACGCCAGTTCGACCTCCTTTTGCCTCGAATTCTCTGTTGAAGTTCTGCTCAGATTCTACTGCGGGAGTGGTAAGCGCATAGGAGCGAGAGGAGGGCTACACGAGGTAACCCGTTCTGATTCTATTGATTTACTGCTGTTGTGATGTGATGATGATAACGATGCTTTTCATGATGTGATTGTTGTGATGCCGTGACAAGAACTACGTGGGCTTTGAACCCGGTCGCCGGGGTACGCAGGTGGCCTCTAGTGGTGGAGACTCAAGCCCAAATATTTTTATTTTTCCTTTTTATTCCGTACCTTCTTCTTCTTACCCTCTGATTTATTTTTGTTATGTGATTTGTTTCCACATGATACACACTTGCACAAGGCATACTCTTCTTTTTCTATTGCACAAAGTTTCGACCCAACACGGATGGGTGCCTAACACCTTCCCTTCCGTGACGAACCCCCAATCTCATATCTTTGGTTCGCCATGACCGGTTGCCTATGGAGTCATTCAAGGGTTTTTCCCAAATTTTGTCCCTAATAAAATTTGGGTGGCGACTCTATTGATATGGGATTGACCCGAGGCTGAAGGTGAAAGGAATAGGTGAATAGGCCCAAGTAATTTTGGGTCGGGTATTCACAGAACCCTAACTTGAATTGTCAAAAAGTCATTATCAGGGGGTCAATTCATCCAAAGTATTAATATTCATTCCCCTGCAAAAAAAATGAAAAACATTATAGAAATGAAAAATACACAATTGAATTAGAAAGAAAGTATAGAAAAAAAAGAAAATAAAGAAGGAATAAGAGACAATAAATGCTAAAAAAACTAAATTACGCACACATACTTAAATACAAAATAGAATTGCATTAAAAGAAAAGAAAAATGGAGAAATAAAAAAGTGTTAATACTATTACTTTAAAGAAAAAATAAGAGACAATGAATGGTAAATAAATTGTATCACACACATATACTTAAAATACAAAATTGAATTGCATTAAAAGCAAAGAAAAATAGAGAAACAAAAAAGTGTTAATACTATTACTAACATTCGTACTGCAAGCTAAAATAAAGAAAGAATTAAGAGACAGCAAGCTAAAATAAAGAAAGAGTTAAGAGACAATGAATGCTAAACAAACTGTATTACACGCAGATACTTAAAATGCAAAATTGTATTTCATTAGATTGGGGTTTCAAGCCTTTCTGGTTCCTATCTTGTTGGTGGACATATCCGAATTTTGATACCATGATCTCTGGTATGTGGGCGACAATAGAACAAGAGGTGCCAGGGAGATTCTCTTTATTGAAAAAACTATGCAAATTACGGGGTAGCCTTGCCCATTGGAATCGGCATCCATTCGGTCAGGTGGATCAGAAAGTGTCGGCTTTACAAGCTAAAGTTGATGATTTGGAGCTTCGGAGTGAACAGGTACAGCTGTCAGAAGCTAAATGGCAGCACTTAGCTGATACTCGTCTTAATCTCTATAATTGGGATAAACGACGGGAGAGTTTATGGAGGCAAAAATCCCGGGTGACATGGAGTAAGCTCAGGAATCATAACACAAACTTTTTCCACATGGTGGCATGTAATAGGGGGAGGAAGAAAGGTATTACTGGTGTTCGGTATGAGGGTCAAGACGTTTCTAGTCCAGTAGGGATCAAAGCGGCAGCAGTATCCTATTTTTCTAATTTATATGGAGATGCAGCTTTATCTTGGCCAAAGATTGGGACTTTAGAATTTAATTCCATTGACCATAGTACTGCGGCATACTTAGAGCGTCCAGTAACTATGTAGGAGCCCAAGAATGCGGTGTGGGTCTGTGACAGTATGAAGACACCAGGCCCTGATGGTTTTAATTTCTCCTTCTACAAACGATGTTGGGATTTTCTCAAAATTGACTTGTTTGATTTTGTTCAACAGTTTTTTGAAACAGGCAGGCTTCCGAAGGGGTCCAATTGTTCTTATATAACCTTACTCCCAAAAAAACCATGGCAGAAGGTTTTAATGAATATAGGCCTATCACACTGATACACGACTTATATAAAATTGTTTCAAAAATTCTTGCAAAACGTATGAAACCAGTAATGGATACTCTAGTGAGTAAGACACAGTCAGCTTTTATTGTAGGGAGATATAGTATAGAATATCATCTTGTTGCATCGGAGGTGATTCACTCTTTAAATTGTCCAAATCAAAGGCTGTGGTTTGGAAAATTGACTTTAGAAAAGCATATGATTCCATCTCACGGCCATATTTTTTGCAAGTGATGGAAAGGATGGGATTTCGTGCAAAATGGCTTTCCTGGATCATGGCTTGCCTTCGATCAGCCACGTTGTCAATACTTATTAATGGTTCACCCTCTTCCGAGTTCTGCATGCAGAAAGGACTAAGGTAAGGGGAACCCCCTATCCCCATTTTTATTCTTATTGGCTGTAGAGGGTTTATCTTCTCTAATGCACACGGCCTATGAACGTGGAATACTCGCTCCGGTGATTGTGAATAATATTCCTATTTCTCTTCTACAGTATGCTGATGATACACTACTGTTCTCACAGGTTGATCCTACTGCCTTGTTAACTTTAGAAAGGGTTTTGAGATGTTTTGAGATGTTTTGAGATGCTTTTAGGATTCAGTATCAATTTTCAGAAAATTGGCCTAGTTGTGATTTTCAAGGGTGAAGTAGAAGTTCACTCTTTCGCCGATATCCTATTATGCAAACATGAAAAAATTACCTTTCATGTACCTGGGCTTGCTGTTGGGTGCGAGTATGCGACAAACCAAGTGTTGGGACCTTATGGTGCAGAAGTTTAGGTCCCGACTTCACTCTTGGAAGGGGAGATTTTTATCTTTTACTGGAAGATTAGTTCTTATCAAATCTGTACTTTCATCCTTGCCACTATACTATCTTTCCATGTTTAAGTTTCCAGGTGTGGTAGCTAAGAAACTGGTTTGTATCCAGCGTGAGTTTTTGTGGGGAGATAGTGCCATGCAAAAAAAGATTTCCCATGTTGCATGGGATAAGGTCACGATGCCTAAGAATAAGGGTGGCCTTGGAGTTGAAAACTTGGTGGTTAAAAACACTTGTCTACTTTATAAGTAGCTTTGGCGGTATAGTACTCAAGAGGGGCATCTTTGGCAGAGATAAGTGTGGGGTGGCAGAGACATCCATGACACCAAATTTTGATATCTCCAAAGCATCCCCTATTTGGAAGAACATATTACGAAGTGGAGATTATACATGTGCGGGCTCCCAAACTCTGAAGTCCGGTATGTCTTTGACCATTGGTGGTGGGGATCATATACGGTTTTGGAGTGATGAGGGGTCCCCCATGGGCTGTTTGGAGCTTCGGTTCAAGAGGCTTTATCTTTTGTCTAAATTCAAACAAGCTTCGCTTCGTGACGTTGCCCAGGAGGGTCTCTTATTGAATGGTAACTTGACGAGCTAGTCACAACCTCTATACGAGTGGGAAAGGGATGTTTGTGCTCAGATGTTGGGGGCTTTAGAGGGAGTGCAGTTCTGTTCGGACTGCCTTGATTCTTGGATATGGATGCATGAGGGGACGAGTTTGTACACAGTTTGGTCAGCAAATTTTTTCTTATCTTCTGTTACCACAACTCCACGACCATTGGCTTGGTTGGGTTTGGCCCCACCGAAGGTTGAGCTTTTTCTATGGTTAGTGTAAAATGAGAGAGTTATTACTAAGGAGTTCCTTGGTCGTCGGGGTATGCTTCAAGCAGGGGATATGGTTTGTTCTTTTCGCTCGGAAGCATTAGAGGATATTACTCAACTATTACTTCTTTGTCCGGTTGTTGCACCTTTTTGGCAACATCTTTGTCGATGGTGGGGAGTCTGTTGGACTACACCGAGTAGTGTTTTTGATTGGTCAGTGCAGGGGCCGGGTTTGGCAGGAGTTTGCCATACCGAACAAGCCTGGATGCTTTTGGGGCTTGCACTGATGTGGTCTATTTGGCTGGCTCGTAATGCTCTTATTTTTTGCAGAAGGAATTGCAGGTGGATTTACTCTTTGATTGGGTTCTTTCTCGGGCACTATGGTGGTTCAAATCAATTCATCCGCAATTCCCTTATAATGCAAGAGCTGTTCTTGTATCATCGGAGACCTTTAGAGGTTGGCGTTCGGAGAAACCTGTCACAATAAGAATTTCAATGTAACGGGCGCTTAAGCCCAGCTTTGGGTGTCGTCCCTATCTTGTTGACGGGTTACTTACTGTAATTTTCACAGTCTTTGTACATATTACTTTTCATTAATGAAGTTCATCGATTAGCATAAAAAAAAAAGAATACCAATCAACATTGGTCAGCAAGCGATCAAGTTTTCTGAAAATAGGGTGCTCAATTTGATGATTGGACCAAGTAAAAAGGGGGCCTGAGAAGGGATGATCAAATAGACCATTAGAGTTCAAGTCCCCTAATAAGCACCATGGGGGAGCTAGATTCTGTAGATCGTAGGATAGTGTTGAAGTCCCCTAATAAGCACCATGGGGGAGCTAGATTCTGTAGATCGTAGGATAGTGTTGAAGTCCCCTAATAAGCACCATGGGGAAGAGCCAAGGACAAAAGCAAAATTGGATATGCTTGGGTAAAGGACAGAAGTGTTAAGAATGGGTTGAGGCTAAGTTTGCACCATATATAAAGGAGGCAAAGTAAAAGAGCTGCTCACTAGGGCAGGAGACATTACAATGTAGAGCTTGATCATTGCTATCCACAACAGTAAAATCAACTTTGTCAGACCAAAGGAGCCAAATGCGGCCCAATCTAGTCTGATTATAGTTATTGGCAAATTGCCATGAAGGCAGAAATTTATTATGAATTTCAAGACAATGGGATGATTGTATTTTTGTTTCTACTAGACAGATAACATCAAGAGACATCAAGAGACAAGTGTAGTAAACGGTTCAAAATAGCTTGCCTCTTATGGGGATCATTTAGACCCCGGAAGTTCCATAATAGGCAGCACATTATGGATTAAAACATTCAGAAAGTTATGAATGAGGGGCAAAAGCCAAAAGGGATCCGCTCCCCTACTACTCGACAACACCATGAGGTTCATTCATTTCCCACATTTTAGTTAGTTAGTTAGTTTTTTTTGGTTACATTGAGAATCCTAGTCTAAATGCTAAACTAATCAACACTATCGGGGTTCGAACCCACGACCACTAACCCCACAACTGTGGGAGGTGCCAACACGACCACACTTCGCAGGCTATTAGTTAGTTAGTTTATTGCACTAGACTAAAACATGAAATTATTCTTCTCCGAGTGCCGTTAGCATACTAATTAAAACTCTCTATTCAATAATAATTAATTTAATTGGCTATTATGCTGTTTTTAGCTTTGCTCTAAAGAGTGTGTTTCTAATTTGTAAAAGAAAAATGATCATTAATTAAAAATCCTTTTGTTAGTGATGATGTCTCTCTAGGTTAATTATATTTTATCCCCTGAATTTTAGTTTCAAAACAATTCACCACCTAAACTTTTTTCCGGGACATGGAGCTCCCTTTAATCCAAGGTTTCCGATTTTAAAATTTTGTAGAGAAACATTAGTGGCTGCTTCACATGCTCTTCCTACTGTTAATGTTGATCTAGTAGGTAACTATGAATCGGTTGTTTGGTCTTGACCGAGCCCAAGGAGGGTCAAATTGAATTGTGATGTTTGACAATTCATCCCCTCAACTTTAGTTCAAAAACAAATCACTACAAAATCTTTTTTTCTCGTCAATTTGCCACCTGAACTTTATTTTTAAATCAAATCACCACTTGAATTTTTTTTTCTTGACAATTTATCATATGATATTTTTCACCTGAACTTTTTTTTATTTTAACTCCTCTATTTATGAAAATTAAGTTTCATTTTAATACTTAAAAACCCTAAAGAAAAACTAATTTTTATTAGACCTGACAATTCGTGTTCATGGGTCGGGTTTGATAGGTAAACAAGTTTTGATTCCTCAACCCGATCTGGATCCATTTAATAGTCTTGTTGTATAACATATTTATAATTTTGTTAGTTACGGGTTGACCCGTGCATTGACCTATTAAGTCTAACAAGTCTTACAAATTTGTTTGGAGCTTGTCTATTTTTCTCAACTCCTTGTAATTTTTTAGCAAATAAGTATATAATTAGATTTTTTATATATTAAATGACATTACAAATTGTAAAATTATAAAATTATAATACTTCAAAATATCTATAAAAAATATTTTGAAATAATTTTGGTCTTAAATATTAACTAAATTATATATTAATTCAACAAAATATATGGACTCTAAATATAATCGGGTCATAAAATAGGTGGCAAATTATCGAGAAAAAAAAAATTCAGGTGGTAATTTGTTTTGCAACTGTGACAAATTGTTGAGAAAAAATGGTGCTTTTTTTAAACTGAAATTGAGGTTATAAATTATGGGAAAAGAATTAGTTGGTAAGTTAGTTTTGGAATTAAAGTTAGGGTCAAAATGTAACTAATCGGTCTCTCTATATGGAGTTGTTAGGAAGAAATGTAAAAACGGATTCGGTGAGGTTGGGTTGATGGGTTGGGTGTATTATCTTATAGTGCTGCTGCTATGCAGGCAAGGGAGGCGATCCCCCTTGAATATTGGGGATAGAATGGTAATTGGCAACCGCGAATACGAATACGATCCAGTCCACAAAATTCCCGGTAAAAAAAAAAAAAAACAATAAGAAACACACAAACACAAGCCAATCGTGGGGTGGGGGAGATTCAATTGGATTCTGATTCTCTATCTATCTAGAGCTAGAGGCTGTTCCTCCATATTCATTCACTTATATTAGTTTTCATTTCAATCCCCTCACCCCAAAAAAAAAACCAAAAAAAATGATCAATTTGAGGACAATATGTTGTAGCAGTAGTAGTAGGCCGCACACAGTGTTCACTTCCTTCATGTCCGGCGGCCGGCACCTCCGCCCTAGGGTTAGGGTTAGGGTTAGGGTTCCGTTGACCAACAACGGGAACTGTAGCACGTCGCCGTTTCTGTACTCACCCACTTGGCTCCACACAAAAAGAAATGACCCCTACTCCTGCTTTCGTCTCAATCAACAGAAGAGAACCCTGGTTCGGGCTTCCATTTGGGACGACTCCAAATCCCCCTATGAAACCCTCGGTATATATATAATATGTATATATTAAAATCTTCTCCTGTTGCTGTTTTTTTTTTTTTTGGTTCCCTTCTCTCCCATCCAAAATTAAGTTAAGTTGTAATCTTTTAAATGTTTGGTTGCTGGGAATCGGAGCAAAATGTTATTTTGAAAGAGATCTTTCTTAAGGGGGGAGGAGGATGGAGGATGTGGAGATTTATCTGGCCTTTCTGATTCTGATGCAGAGTTGGAAAGGGATGCTGATGAGGAGCAGATAAAGTCGGCTTACAGACGCTTGGCCAAATCTTACCATCCTGATGGTTAGTTAGTTAGTTAGTTGCCTTCATATTGGGCCATCTCAATTTTCGGTTTGTATCTTCCTTCTTTTTTTTTTTTTTTTTTTTTTCTGGTTCATGCAAGGAGTTGGGGTAGCAACTGACTAAGCTGGAATAAGGGTCCTATATTGCAATGCCTGTTCTGGTCTTTTTGTTTAGCATTACAGAAGGTGATGATGGGTTAGGTTATCTGATTAGGTTGTTGTCCGGTGATGGGACTTCCAGCATAAGGGATTTGTCAAATTTCTGCTTCGTTTGTAGAATACGAGATTCTTGTGGTTTCCATAAAGCTATATGAATGAAGTATGACTGGAATCTGGAAACCAATGGCTTCAGAATGTGACAAGTCTATAAAGGCTTCGCTGATCATGCCAACTCACAATTCTCAGTATTTATTCGCTTATATTTTGGCGTCACTGTTTACTTGAAATTATTTGGTGGGAGGCTTGTTTTTTATGTTTATGTTAAAATTTTGCTTGTATATTTTGAATCCTCAAGGTGATAGTGTTGTTGAATGGGACAAACTTAAGCAACAGAAATGTACTGTTTGTGGACCGACCCTAAAGCATATCATGTTTCTTGCAACTATCCTTTTGGGCATGGTGCTCTGTTGGTATCATTCGGACACATTTGGCAATAGGAGAGCCTCGGCAAAATTTCTAGATATTTGTCATTTTCTGTGCTCTTCTTTGGTGTTTTCCTAGGCTTGTTTAAACATTGAACTTATTCTTTTACTTTGCCCTGTCAAGTTTATGATGGTAGAGGAACACTTGAGGAAGGGGAAACAGCTGAAGCTAGATTCATCAAAATTCAAGCTGCATATGAGTTGCTCATTAATGTGGAGAAACGGGAACAGTATGATATGGATCACAGAGTCAATCCGATGAAGGTAAGGCTAATATCAGTCATTATGTAAATGTTAGGGGGAAGCTAAAGGTGTTAACAATAAGTTAAAAGTTCCTATGCAATTGGTAGTGGAGTGTAATACAATATCTCATTCTCCCTCCAGGCATCACAGGCATGGATGGAGTGGGTTATAAAGAAGCGGAAAGCTTTTGACCAACGGGGTGATCTGTCCCTTGCTGCATGGGCTGAGCAACAGCAGCGTGAGATGATTCTGCGTGCACGTCGCCTTTCTCGTTCAAAGGTAAGTGCCTGTGTTTTGCAATTAGCGTTAATGTTTGCATAATTCCCCCAGTATATATATTATTCCCCTAATATCTTCTTGATATTACTTCAACATAGCCAGTTATAGCGAAAAACCTAAAGAAGCATCATCTTCTTATTAATACTTATCATTTCAATCATCATACCTGGTTGACACAAGGTTTGAAACAGAGTGTAATTCTTAGAAACTTGTTTTTGTTCTGGAATCTTAGATTGACCCTGAAGAAGAGAGAAGACTTCTTGCAAAAGAGAAGAAGGCGTACAGGGAACATTTTAACACTACCCTCAAGCGACACGCACTTGTCTTAAAGAAAAGAGACCTGATGCGGAAGCGAGCTGCAGAAGAAGAAAAGAAACAGCTTATCAATCAGCTTCTAGTTGATGAAGGCCTTGAGCTTGAATCAGATGAAGATCCGTAGCCAGTAGGAAAGCCTGTCAGAGGGGATACATTGCATTACACGACACAAATTGGGTTGTCTATGTAGGCATGTCCAAGTACATATTTTATTGTACAAAAGTGAAACTGTATATATAATCACTGCCAGAAAAGAAAATGAAGAGAAAATTGCCATTCGATAGACTCCCTTGCTTCTATCTCTCTCCTGCACTGTTGGGGACTGCAGATTTTAGTTTTTTTTGGTGGGGACTGCAATTGCATCTAGCTACAACGTTGTATCTGAGTCTCTAGTACAGGAAACCTGGTTTATAAGCGCTCAAAACTGTACCCGGGAAGCATGGGTGTACGTACATTGAACGCCCTGGAGAGCAAAACTGTACCTAAGGTGATAAAGTGTGAATATGTGATCATTTTTGGGGTAGCATAACGTATCTGCTTTAACTGTGGGTTAGTTAAAAGGGGCACTCTCAACTTTTCTCTTCCGCCTTACGTTCAAAAAAAAAAAAAACTTTTCTCTTCCCCCTTATGTTTCGAGCAAGAAAGGAAAAAGAATTTATCTTCCAAAATTTTCTCTGTTCTTTGTCCAAAGCTCTAGCTGCCTACTCGTGCTTCCCTTCCCTTCCCCTCTCTTTTCTTTACTTTTGTGTTCCTTTCTTTAGCTTTCTCCGGGTTAATAAAACTATTAACTCATATCTATCTTCAAGTTCAGGTGTGAATTTGGTTTTCTTCCTACTTTTCCCCTCCATTGTGGCAGCCATTCTTGCCACTGCCGGTCTCCACCTCTCCCTGCTAACCCACCATCGTATGCTTCTTCCTAGTGAAAGAAAGGAAGAAGAGTCGCTGCCCAGCAATTGTCCTCCCTCCCTACATGTGATACCCGTCTCATGCTTGTCGGGTAAAAGAGATCTCAGGCAAACGGCCAATATTTTAGACCACTACGTAACCCACACACTGGACTAATATCTTTGAAAGGGGTGGAATGCAAGGTGTTCGAGGATCCTCTCACTTAACACCTTGCATTATTTTGATTTTTGGGGGGCATCAGCCCATTAAACCATCTGGTATGCTTCTGTAGCGGGATTAGGCATGTGCTGTGCCTGTGCATCACTGTTTTTGTTGTAGCAAAAAGGATGTTGCTCCTTGTGGTTCAGGGTTAGATATGCAACTTCTTGTGGCTTCATCCCTAGATGTCCCTCCTGTTGGGTTGAAGGCGATGTAGCACGCCAAATTTTCCTTCAGGGTGGTTTATTCTCTGGACTCACAATCACATGGCATGTCAACTCATCAATTCTCAAGCATTATTATTGTGTGTGTAATGAGAGAAAGCAAGACTATCTCGAAGATGATCTATATGGCGGTGCCACCCTGTCTAAGCTGGAGATTACATCTTCCAAATGCCGTATTTCCAAATCCTGGGGAGTTTGCGCGCTACTTTGTGGATCGTGGTCTCTCGGTTTAGTTTGCATATTGTACAACGATGTTCTAGCTTATTTTTTATTTCTATTATCTTTTATAATACTCTAGCACCCGTCAGTGCTGTTAGACCTGTTCAGGCCGTATGTTTTCAGCTTCGTGAAAGAATTTCCTTAACAGTTCACCCAAAAAAAATGGACTAATATTATTGAACTTGGCAAGTAAAACCCACCCTTATATAAGCTGATTTTGTACCAGTATCCAAAAAGTGGGAAGTAAAATACCAAAGTAGGATGCTCCTGTAAATTCTCCGCTTGGTTAATGGTTGGCTAATGTGGAAACAGGTTCATCGGGAGAAAAAAAAAATGTCACCTTCATTCGCTTCTGCAGCGTACATTTCAGTATACAGCCGAATTTAAGTTTCTTTTACTCAGTAACAATTAAAAGATAAGATAAGGGTACAAACAATTTTATTTTTTTTTGAGCTTGGCAGAGAAGGTAATTTGAAAATCACTGAACACATTTCTTATACTTTCGGCAAGGCCAACGAAAAATAACTTTCTATGATGTGGTATTCTGTGTTGCGAATTTGGAAACTCTGAACTTCAAAGTCACAAGTTAGAACTGAGAATTGTGTTGCATATATCCAGCCAGAGCTGACGCTTACCAGTAAAACATTATGTACCACACTCCTTGACGTGAACTGAATGCCTGTCCACAATAAGTTCAATCAAGGGCTTCTCCACGTCAGAACCAGGTTGAGTCTTGTCACGGTGGACAGGAATCTTTCCGCTCGGTGAAACTACAGTGACCTCCTCTTTTCGGGTTGAAAGCTCATTTGCCACAACCATATGCATCTTGTACTTTTTCAGAGCCATGTCAGCCTTCTCTAAAAGAATCTTTGTATCTGTCTCAAGCTGTTCAGCAAAGCAGAGGAAGCCAAACAGTTAAACGGTCTAACTCAACTCCTACTCAATGATTGCAAAACATATGTTTAGCAAGCAGAGGGAAAAGAAGAAGTTAAATACATCTCACTGAAGATCACCACCCTTCTCCATCAAAGTGACAGCAGGCAGAAACAATGGACACGGATAAATCTTCAACAGAAGTTAAAAAGGTACTAGTATGATGGAAACGTAGGACATAATGAAGTTTTCTGAATCCTCAACTCATAAAACAGAGAAGGAACATGAATTTAGAGTCTTGTCTAAAAGTTGCCAGACAAATGTCAGCATATGAAACTCTGTAACGTTTTGGAGATGTTACATGGTATATGTATGGCATGTTGTTAATTCAAGGAACGCTTTCACCTTATAACACTTTTGTAGGATTATGGTTCTTACAAAAATAATAAGATAGTGAGAGAAAAAAAGGGAAAAAATAGAAGGAAAAAACACATCCAAACCCATAAATTGGCATGGTTGACCTTGGGAATTCAAGGCATAAATCATCATTTTTCTGAATCCCTACGGACAAAGAGACGAAGGTGGTATTCTAACTAACCTTGAACGAGATGCAGAAGGCCAAAGGAGTCCATTCTTTCTTCAACACAGAGAGCATTTTTGGCACCTGAACAAGTCGCATGTCCAAGGGGCCAGACCCCGACTGAATCTTATGCTCCGCCTGAACATAAGCAGTATTTAGAACCGCAAAATAAAATACGAGTACTTCATCATCTAAAGGATTTAAAAATCATAAATATCCAGGTGATTTCTTCTAAACTTCCAGTCTATGTTTCACAACTGAGAAAAACTCCACAGAAGTACAGAATTTAGACTCCGACGCACTTTCAAATAATCAACAGGAAAGGCCAATCGAGCTTCAGGTTTGCACCTTTTGCATGACTGACCAACCATTTAATAACTTAAACAGGAGCTACACAAGATAATTCTTTTTCAAACTGCACAATAAATAACTCCAGTACTTGTAGCTCGAGCACAATTATCAATATTCTAATACGGTCAGTCAAAATAACAGAAGCTTTTGGAGCGTACGGCATAGAACTGTTCACCTGAACACTCATCCTTGGAACATAAATGATCATCTCAATGACTTGACAGAAATAAAAGCCTGCAGATCTATATGCTAAAATAACATCCTGTATTGGAACTAAAATCAAGAGAAAAAACAAAACTAAAAGGTAGCACATAACTACAGTTACATTACACAAGTATCTTTTGAGCAATCATGTTATGAATCTACTCCACACAACAACAAATCCTAGTGCTTAGGGTGTTGGTTAGCGGCAACAGAATTATGTTTCCTTTTAGAATTAAAATTCCTAGTTATTTAATTTCCTTCCAGTATAAGAATTATTAATTAAATAGTTTAATTGTTAGAATAGAGTTGGTTTTATTTGCCTTCTAGACTCTCTAGGCTACAATTTATGTACTCTATTTATAGGACCCGTTATTTCAATTAAAGACAAGCAAAGAATTAAATCAATTATGTTTTATGAGATTTGGGATTTCTCTGTAATGAGAACACAACGTAGCCTACTCCCTCTGAAGAGTTGCAAGGTCAGCTATCTCCCTTCAAAGAGTTGCAAACATAGGCAAGTCAAGAGGCAAGAACAAGCCCAATCTAAGTCATCGCCCTGTGATGCGATCCTATCTTAACAAATTGGTAGTTGAATCAGTCACCATGGGGGATGATTTAGAGTCTCGGTTACAGCAGTTGAGGATGCTTTAAGCAAGCAAGATTCCAGGATTGTTGCTGCTATTGCCGTAGAGACTTCCAACCTGGAAAAACGCTTGCTTGATCAGATGCGAGCCCAGTTTCAGGGATTGCTTGGCTCTCTACAGATACAACCACCACCTTCTGCTTCCACCTCTTCCGTACACAGCATACCACCACCACCACTGCCTCCTCTGCCTTCCTCTTATGTCTCAGCCAATAACAAATCTCCGCCACCACCGCCCTCTTCCCCAGTTATCTTCAACAGTGGCAGCATCATGATTTACTATAGACTGTAGGATTTTCAGGTATGGTACCTCATATTTCTAAATTGTACTACAGACCCAATGACTTGGTTACATCGCTGCGAGCATTTTCTTGCACAACATACTCCAGAACATGAAAAAATAGGCTTGGCTGGTTACCACATGCTTAATGAAGCCCAACTATGGCACACACAAAAACAACTCAAAGGCATACCATTATGGGAGGAGTTCCACCATCTCCGCTGCATTCGCTTTGGGCCATCCTGCGGCAGCGACCCAGTTGGTGACCTGTCCACCTTGCACTAAACTGGTACAGTAGAACAGTACCAAAGCCAATCCAGGAAAAGTTGGCTAGGGCAGCACATAAACTTCCTGAACAATTGCATGCTCATTTCTTCCCTTGCTGGCTTGGATGAGAGCATTAAAGATGATTTTGAGCTAGCTGAACCGTCTGATTTGGATACAGCAATGAGTCTTGCAAGAGCTTATGAAAGGAAGCTCCAACATCAACAAAATAATGCCCCTCAACAGACAACAGAAGCGCTTGAGCCGTGCTGAAATGGCCAAAAGACGAGCTCAAGGGTTGTGTTACACTTGTGATGAGCAATATTCCGCCAGGCACCAATGCAGGAAGTAATTTTGGTTAGTGATGGATGAAGTGGCAGCTCTCTGGACACTGCCAATAACCCACAAAACTTCCTCCTATTCAACCTTGAGGACAAGCTCATTCACCAAGACCGGGGTAATGTTATGGATCTACTCTACGCAACAACAAATCCTAGTGCTTAGGGTGTCTTTCAGGGCTACAGAATTATGTTTCCTTTTAGAATTAAAATCCCTAGTTATTTATTTTCCTGCAGGATAAGAATTACTAATTAAATAGTTTCCTTGTTAGAATAGATTTGGTTTTACTTTTCTCCTAGATTCTCTAGTTACAATTTATGTACTTGTTGATCTCTATTATGGCCCCTAGTTTCAATAAAAGACAAGCAAATAATTAAGTCAATTATGTTTCATGAGAATTGAGATCTCTCTCTAAGGAGAATCGAAGGTAGCCTACTCCCTTTCAAGAGTTGCAAGGTCAGCTAACTCCCTTTAAAGAGTTGCAAACATAAGCAAGTCAAAGAGGCAAGAACAAGCCAAATCTAGGCCATTCCCCTGTGATGCCATCCTATCTTTACAAATCAGCATGTTATGTGAGATGAAAATATAGCAGAATCAACTTCTTTGGAAATCCCTTTCCAGTTTTTTTCTTTATTTTTCCCTATCTTCACCTTTTTGCCCGTAAATGATGAAAAATTTTCCACAACAGTAATTATGCAAGCAATTAGGTGAAATGGTTTAACTCTAATTATATCAAGCAGAAAAATGAGGATTAAAGCAAATGTGACGGACAGAAGTTTACTTCTTAAATGGACCAATGTCAACAGAACAAAATAGAGACTGTCGAGAAGTTTCTAATATGTCCAATTATTACCATGCTCTCCCATGGAACATAGAAGTCAGAAACCGCAGCAGCAAGATAAAACATGGCATTTGGCCCAAGAGTCCGCATAGATAGTGCAGCCATTTGCAAAATCTGCCATTGGCAAGAAAAAGATGATTCAATAAAAGTAGTATAGGCTTATCATTTTAAGCAATGCATAAGAAACTGTGGCTTCTACAATTAGCAATAGCAGCATCTCTAACAAATCTTTCTTTATTTATCAGCTAAAAGTTTTAAAGTATCTTTTGATCTGTGATCACAAGGAATTTGTTATACACTAGAAGAGGAAAACATACAAGAAAAACCATGTATGATATAATGTATAGATGAAGTATCTTAAACAAGTGAAGGTTCAAATGAACGTCATTCAGTGCATGCAACAGCCTCAAAATAAGAGGACAAACAATTTTGCTAGCCGATCTGCTGTTCTCATTGTGAACCGGTCAACAAAGTCTAGGCAGTCTTCAAAATGCAAGTATGATATGGCATATAGGAAAAGCATTCTGTAACATAGGCACCAGAAGACAAACAAATTATAATGTCTTTTAAATAAATTAAGATCCATCCAAACTATAGCAAGGCCTGCCACCTGAGACCACTGGCTACTGCAAAAACATTATTCTTTCAGAAGTTTGGCCATTAAGTAATTAAATCAAGAAATAACAATTAAGGAGAAATTCTACAAGAAGAAGACGAATTTTGGTTATTATATTATCAAGATCAATCTTCACATTAGCATCTAAAAAAGGTCAATCATCATAAAATGCGTCTGTGGCTGTCAAATGTATTCCAATAGTCACCCGTCAGTTCCCAAGTGATAACTATAGTACAAACCAGAGAGTAAAATAATACATCGGAGATTATGATGCATCAGAAAGAAAGAACCACGTCACAGAAAGCTGAAACCAATTTGAACAAATGAATGTTATCCTCATGTCGGTAATAAATTATAAGAAGCAATTATAATGGCTGGAAAGTTATGAAACCAATACAAAAGCTATTTGAATCTAACCTGAAGGTACTCAAATATTGTTGTAAACGGAAGCTTTAACAGTTGTCCTCCTGCTATGGCCTGCAATAAGAAAGAAAAAAAACTCCAGTGGCTCACAGGAAGACATCCAAGATTTTGACAGTTGATCATATGCCAAACGAGATGAAGCAAAACATGGGCAATTCAAGAATACAGGAGATGAGATCAGCAGGTCATACAGCATGGTGATCACTGATGGCTCTATTCACTGCTTCAGAATAGGGTGGCCTCACTGAAATTATACAGAAAATACAGTCACCATACTTAGAACAGCCAATTTCCATATAGTTTTGCATTTGTTTTCATTAGCATGTGATGCAAGTACAAAGATAATGTCAAGTTTCTTTGAAGCAAAAAAACATGTGCAAACCTCTAATATCAAAGTCACCAATGGACTCGAAACATTCAAGGAAGGGATCCTCAGGTAGAGAACGGCAATAAGGCTGGAAAGTTCCCCTGCACAGGAAAAACATTTTGTCATCTACCACCCAAACCTAATCACAATGTCTTCCTTTCCCCTCTCTACTTCCCCACGGTCTCTTCACCATTCATGCTATATCTTACTTGTATAGATGTAACACAACTACTTAATTCCTAAATAGCAATAGAATCTAATAACAAAGAAACGGGCACAATAGAAGCACAAAAGTTGTACCTCCGATATAAGAATATAACTGCATATCCAGCCTTGATAAAGTACCTGAGAAAGCAAGCGTTTCAACAATGTGAATTAGAATCCAACAACAGAATGCATACAGGGAGGAAATTTTGTGTATTGGGTATCGGTCATAAAGTAATTACTCGGTGGAAGTGGCCCCTCGGTGACCTGAACTGAAATTATCAATATAACGAACGCAGCGTTGCTCCAATGGAACAGTGGTACCCCCAGATGTCACACAGACAACCCTCTTAACAGAATTTCCATTGCCTGCGTTGGCATATCAAAAGGGCAAGCACCTAACAATGTCAAAACTGCAACGTACATGTGAAATGCACAAAATGTTATGGCGTTGGTTCATTTAGGTTAGGATATTCTTGCCTGAGTGGAGCTGAAGAAATTGTTCCAGTTTCCTACTAAGATTAGCGCTGTCTCTCAGGGGAGGCGCAGAATCAAAAAATGACTTGAATTCTGATTCCGGCGAAGTTTCTGGCACTGACACATTTGTGGAATCCATAAATGAAAGCAATCCTGTGAGCAGGGATTAGTTTCAAACGACGATCAAGCCATCAAACAAATTTTAAAAGAGGAATCAATCAAGAACCCTAATTTACGGGAAAAAAAAAAAGAAAAGAAAAGAAGAAGCGAGGAATATCAGTTAGAAAGCTTACCCAGAAGAAGAAGAAGAAGGAGGGATTGGGTCTGTGAAGTGTATGGTGGCCAGATTTGCAAGTCAATTAATAGGAGTTTTGCATTCACATCACATGGGTAAGATAAATAAGTAAAGTGAAGTGGGTGAGGGTGGGCGGGCGGGTATTCTTCTTAATTGTGGTGCCCATTCCCGCCAAATATTATGGGTGGAGAGATTAGGCCCCAGGTCTCTATCTCCCTAGTACCTATAAGGGCTGTAACTAACAATCGGTTAAATGCATTGTAGCTAAAGAATCACACCTTAAGTAGGGGTGAGCAAAAAAACCGTGTCGATACCGACCGAAAACCGACAGTATCTGAAACGCCCCGACTCGTATTTACTGTACACAGTAAATACGTGCCGGAACTGTAACGACCCAACCAAACAATCCCAGCATACAGTGTATACAACAGAAACTCGGGCTCAACAGCC
Organism: Turnera subulata; assembly: GCA_028386065.3. NCBI lineage: Eukaryota > Viridiplantae > Streptophyta > Magnoliopsida > Malpighiales > Passifloraceae > Turnera > Turnera subulata. The sequence goes on along the minus strand of JAKUCV010000533.1, from coordinate 158,285 downwards.
AAAATAAAAACATCAGAAATCTGGCCTTTCGGCCCAACAACAAAACATATCCCCTGAATCCGGGATCATCAATAACATCATAATCGGCCCAAGGCCCAACAATAGCAATAAACAGCACAGCGGAAGACTTAATAACTCACAAAGACACTGTATGCGACACTGATGCAAACTAATGGATCCGAGTCCTGTCCGAGGGATAACGCCGCAGCCTGTCTGGAATGCATCAAACCTGGACCACAAATAACTCAACCTACGGGATGAAAGCCCGCAGGTGAGGGGTGAGTCCGAAGTGCTCACAACCATGGATAGACGATCAATATGCAACACTATAAATTACTCAAGGCCGAAAACACAGGCACAACAGCCAAGATAAAACAATCCAAAAGACTCGACCCAAAACTAGTCCAAGACCAAAAAGACTCAAATAAAATCCAGTTTCCAATTTTATCCTTCCGAGCCCCGTCACGGATAAGCTAGGGGTCAGACCTAGTTCTCAACATATTTCGGGTGCCAGAATCCAATAGAGCCCAGGGATCGACATCCCAAAAATAAGAACCCAAGGATAGACATCCCAAATATAATCACGGGATAGACATCCCAAGCATAGACATGCTTATCACAAGTAACCCAAGTCATGGCCACCACAAAACAGTCTTAAACCATCGAGTCGTACCACTACTTACCACGTGACAATTATATTATCATCATTCAAAACCAAGTCACAGGGATCAACATCCCTAACCAAAATACCGGGATAGACATCCCAATCCAGAACCGAGGATCGACATCCTTATCACAAATTATTATTTATTCCATTATACTTTAAACCAAAAAGACACAAGGATAAACATCCAAAAACCAATCAAGATACTGGGATAAACATCCCGACAACAATCAAGACAATGGGATAAACATCCCGAAACAAGCCACAATAAATGCAACAATCAACAGTGCAACAATCATCAAACACAACAACCGAGTAATACAGGCACATATTGAAGGAAATCCATCCTCACCTTAACCGATTACTCAACTCTGAAGACAATGTCCGGTCCAAAGCCGGCTCCTCGGGAAACTGCCCGATACCATAACCTATACAACAAAACATTATATACTCACATAAGATGCACATAAGAGTATGCCATGATGCCAATACTGCGAAATAAACCCATCCCGGTTCATATCCTTTATTATCATCTTTTACCGAAAATATTATACCGTACGTATTTCCGAATATAATTTCGGTACCATACTTTAATTAAAACTTTCCTTTAAATATTTTTATAGAATAGTTATACTTTCTCTTCCAAAATAATAACAATATAATTTTCCTAGAAATTATAGCATATATATGTATTTTTCCCAAAATTATTTCCATAAAATATATTTCTTGCCAAAATATAATTTCCAAATATTATTATCTTTAGAAAACTCCATTTCCAGAAAGTATAATCATATAAACTTATTTTCTGAAAATAAATACGAATTTATAAATATACATATATATTTCCAAACATAAAATACTTTTCCAAACAATTATATTATCAAAATAATTATATATTTCAGAAATATAAATCATGTATACCATATATATTTTGAGACACCCCGACCCGTATTTACCGTACACAGTAAACACGTGCCGGAACTGTGACGACCCAACCAAAATAAGACCCGGCATACAGTGTATACAACAATAACTCGGCCCAACGGCCCAAAATAATAAAACAACATAAGTAACAAATCCGGCCCATTGGCCCAATAATAATAAAAACAGTGCACAGCGGAAGACTTTAATATCTCACTAACACTGTATGCGACACATGCAAACTATGGATCCAAGCCCTGACCAAGGGATACGCTTCAGCTCGCCCGGTACGTTCCTGCACTACAAACAACTCATCCTACGGGATGAAACCCCGCAGGCGAGGGGTGAGTCCGAAGCGCTCACCGACGAAAGATAAACAGAGATATATTCAACCATAATACTCTCGAAATAAACACAACAATCACAACAATAAACACATACAATCACATCACAAGGATACTGCCATAACAACTAACACATACTTCACGACAGAGGAATCCAGCTCAAACAACACATCAAAGGAAACCAACACGAACAACATAACAGAAGAAACCTACTAAATCATATCAAGCCAAGACCAACTGAATACTCATNGGCTCAGCAAACTCCGTGATGTTCTTCATCTCGGATAGGCTTCAAGAGTTCAACTTGGAGTCCACTTGCCAAACTGTGGAGCAAGGCGCTTACTACCAGCTCGCAATGACAGCCCAGAGCATACCCAGAATGACTCGGCTACCTCCAACCTGGCCAAAGGTACGGCTACTGGTGTGGAACTGCAGAGGAGTTGCAAGGCATGCACAGGAGTTCTCACGCACTTTGAGGGACTTGAAGAACCAGTACAAGCCCAACATGGTTCTTCTGACGGAGACGCAGTGGCAACCACGGGACGATCATGGTCTCATTCCACTCCGATTCCCTCAAGCTAACCGGTTCGAGAATCCTGGCCAGCGCGACAGAGGCGGCATGTGGTTCTCATGGAGCGACAGAGTCACGGTCAACGTCAACAGTGACACAAACAGCTTCCGTGTCAACGTCGTTGCAAACCGTTAAATGTATTTTCTTTTTATATAATATCAAAAATTCATGTATTATTTCCCCTTTCTATAAATTATCAATGTAATATTCCTATTCGCAATCAATATATTAATATTTCCCTTTGTATTCCCAATATTATCAGTATTAATAATATTCGTATTTTCGCATATTATGGCATCATTTACCTTATGTGTGTATGCTCCGCGACAGCTGGCGTCCCTCGACTGGATCCATAATGCACTAACTAAATGTTGTAAAATATAAACAACTGGAGCGAACTATGCAAACAAGACAACAACACACATAGACTGCCCGACAAGACCTAACGCCCGCTCCGCTACCAAAATGAGACGCCCCGACCCGTATTTACCGTACACAGTAAACACGTGCCGGAACTGTGACGACCCAACCAAAATAAGACCCGACATACAGTGTATACAACAATAACTCGACCCAACGGCCCAAAATAATAAAACAACATAAGTAACAAATCCGGCCCATTGGCCCAATAATAATAAAAACAGTGCACAGCGGAAGACTTTAATATCTCACTAACACTGTATGCGACACATGCAAACTATGGATCCAAGCCCTGACCAAGGGATACGCTTCAGCTCGCCCGGTACGTTCCTGCACTACAAACAACTCATCCTACGGGATGAAACCCCGCAGGCGAGGGGTGAGTCCGAAGCGCTCACCGACGAAAGATAAACAGAGATATATTCAACAATAATACTCTCGAAATAAACACAACAATCACAACAATAAACACATACAATCACATCACAAGGATACTGCCATAACAACTAACACATACTTCACGACAGAGGAATCCAGCTCAAACAACACATCAAAGGAAACCAACACGAACAACATAACAGAAGAAACCTACTAAATCATATCAAGCCAAGACCAACTGAATACTCATTAATTTTTATTACCAATTTTATCTTCCGGGCCCCGTCACTGGACAAGCTAGGGTCGTACCAGGTTATCAATTAATTCCGGATGCTAGGTCAAAAATCAATCCACATCTCAAAACCCGGATATTTGGTATATCCAAACCACTGGGTATTCGGTATACCCCGACCTCAGGCAACAACATGCCAACCAGATATTCGGCATATCTGAGCCACTGCGGATATTCGGCATATCCGAGCCACTGCGGATATTCGGCATATCCGAGTCACTGGGTATTCGGTATACCCAAACCACAGGCAAAAAGCCAAACGGATATTCGGTATATCCGAACCACTGGGTATTTGGTATACCCTAACCACAAGCAACAAGCCAATCAAACCAAGTAACCGACCATAGCATCCCAGAATTAATTTTCAAACCATCGGGTCGTACCACTACTTCCCACATATATCATCATCTCATATCAATTCCAATTTCCGATTTCCGATTTTCGTTTCTCAATTATCCACAGTCAATAGTTTATTCCAATTATCCAATCACAACACTGTCTACCGTCAACAATCACAATAACCATAACAGTCAAACAATTATCCACTTCCCTATTAGCTCAAGTTACACAACAGACCAATCCTTCAGCAGTTTCATAACATCAATTACTCACAGTCCAACATCAATCACAACACAGTATCCAATAAACCAACAACAGTCATACAACGGTTCAATCAAGCAAATCAACATCATAGCAACAACAACAACAATAACCATAGCTGCCAAATACCCAATACAATTCCATATTACCAAATATCCACCAACTGTACATATAGCACCAATTATTCACAATTAACAATTCATCACAATATCCACACGACCAATAGCACAGTCCAACAACAGCAACATCAATAACCATAACAGTCAAATATCCGACAATGACCCTCTCAGTAGTTCATTCAAACAACAAAACACACAATTATCCACATTGACCAGTTCATCATTATTTTCAACACAATATCGCAAATCCAATATCACAGTCTAAGATCAACAACAACGACAACATCACAGCAGTCAATCATCCAACAGTAATCATCTCAGCAGTTCCATCAAGCAACAAAACAACACAGTATTACGGGCACATATCAAGGGTTATCCATCATCACCTTGGCCGATTACTCAACTCCGGAAATAATGACCGGTCCGACGCCGGCTCCTCGGGAAACTGCCCGATATCCGAACCTATACCACAAAACCATATATACACATAAATGCACATAAGAGTATGTCATGATGCCAATACTACGTTACATACCCATCCCGGTTACACATTTTTTATTATCATCATTTACCGAAAGTAATTAACCGAACGTATATCCGAATATAATTTCGGTACTATATTTTAATTAGAATTCTTTTCAAAATATATTTTCATAAAATAATATACTTTTTCTCAAATTAATAAACAGTATAATTTCCATGAAATATTATTCTTGCCAAAATATAATTTTCTTTAAAGAAAACCATATTCCATAAAATATAATCATACAATTTATTTTACGAAAATAAATACGAATTTATAAATATAAATATTTTCCAAAGATAAAATACTTTTACAAGTAATAATAATATCAAGATAATTATAGATTTAAGAAATATTAATTATTTATACTATATTTATATTTCCAAAAGTATTTCCATAAATTCTAGTATATTACATATATATATATATTACCATAACCCATACTTAAAACTTATCATTTTCCTCAAAATATATGTATAAATATATCTCCAAATTAGTTTTATTTCCAGTAAATTAAATGTATATATACATATTCCAGAATTATTATTTATTATTATTAATAATTTTTTTTATTTCTGGACTGGGCCAAGTCCAAGCACAGCCCAAGGCCCAAGCTAGAGCCCTGGCGCGCACAGGACCAGCCCATATCCGCACAGCCCAAACACTTAGCCCATTCAGTAGGCCCAACATACCAATCAGGCCCAGGCGCGCTAGAGCCCAGACAGCAGCCGGATCCACCCAACCCGTATCCACGACCCGGTTGCACAAACGGGTTACACCCCACTGACACGGATCTTCGTGGTTGACGACGCAGGCGGCGACCGGCGTCGGTACAAGGCGCGGGTGACGGTGCGGTGGCGGACGGGAGCGAGCGGCAAGACGAGGAGGCACACCAACACGAGGCAACGGCGGCAGAGGGAGGCAGGGGCACTGGCGGGTCCGGGCGGTGGCTCGTGGAAGAAAAGAGAAAAATGTCGAGGACGACGAGACGGCTTCCTCCGGTTAGCAGCTGCAGCGTACACGTCGAGCAAGAAGACTGGGCTTGCTGACGACGACGGCAGGCGCGACTGTGGTGTCGGATGGTGGCCGGCTCACGCGAGGAAGAAGAAGATGAGGAGGATGGGCAAAACGACGGCGTGCAGGGGTCCGATGGCGGTGGTGGCTTCTGCCCCTCCCCTTCTCTTTTTTTTTCCTTTTCTTTCCATTTTTCTTTTTCTCTCTTTTTTTCTTTCTTGCTTCTTTTTTTTTTTCTCTTCTCTTCTTCCGGCTGCCTCTCTTCTCGTTTCTCTCTTTTTTTCTTTTTTTTTTCTTCCTCCTCTCTTCCTCTCCACTTCCACCGGCTGCCATCATCTTAAAAAACTGAAAAAATTACTATTACACATGTGAATGTGTAATAATGTAGGCGGGTCCGATCCGGACCAGAAAATAACAGATACCTCCTTAGTTATTTTCCGGTGTGATTTTTCGAGAAATTTCGAAAACCGAAAAATACCAACTTAGTTTCGAAAAATCCGCGGGAAAATCACGAGCGCGGGAAAACCCTCGGTTACGAAAAACGACTCCCGATTTACCTTGAATTAATTACCCAAGATTAATTCAACAGTAAATCACGGTAAAACGACTTTTACAGTCCCGGTAAAAATCCAAATTTTACCCGGGCTGTTACATATTTTCCAAAGTTAATTACCATAATTTTCTAGAAAAATAATAATAATATGTTATTTCCAAAAAATATATCATGGTATACATATATATTTTTTTCCAAAATTAACATAATAATAATTTTCAAAACAAAATATAGTTATATTAATTTTTCCAAGCATCAAGATATATATATTTCCAAAATGCATAATTTAAAACTTATTGTGTTTCCAAAATAATATATAGATATTTTTTCCAGAGTTTAAATACCTTCAAAATAGCATTTATATATTTATATACATTTTTTTTAAAATTAAAAACTGAAACTGGTCGCAACCCGGATCCAGACCCAGGCGAGCACAGGCAAGAGGCGACAGTGGCGACGCGAGGAGCGGTAGAAGGCTGAGCTCGGCGGCGCTGCAGGAGGCTGGAGGCGCTGGGAAGGAAGACCCGTCGGACCTTCGTCGGGTCTAGGCTCCCTGGCGGCGCGTCGGTGGATGGAAGAGGACGCGAGAGGCGCGGTTGAGCTCGTGACGGGAAGGAGGACTTGCTGGTGTGGTCGGTGCAGCGAAGGACGACGTCGGTCTCTTCGAATGAATAGGAACGGGAGCTCGGGGAAGAAGGTGACGACTGTGCAAAAACCGGTTTTCTTCATTTTTCATATTTTCTCTCTTTTTTCTGGATTTCCTTTTCTTTTCCTTTCTTCTTTTTCTTTCTTCCTTTTTCTCTTTTCTGTTTCTTCTTCTTTTTTTTTATTTTCGTTTCATTTTTTTCCATTTTCTCCTCTCCCTCTCTGCTGTTGATTTTTCAGTTGTGTTTTGTTTTTTTTTCTATTTCTTTTCTTTTCTTTTCTTTTTCTCTCCCTCTCTCTCTTTTTTTTCTCTTCTTTCTTTTCTCTCTTTTTCTCTTCTCTTCTTCCCCTTTCCCTTCCTCTTCATAGATTTCCTGCTTTTAAACTATTTTTTTTACTATTCGTCATGTGAAGCTTCAATAATGCAGCTTATCTGTATTATGGAGCGAGTCCGGTCCGGACCAGAAAATAACTGATACCCCCCTTAGTTATTTTCCGGTGTGATTTTTCTGAGGATTCCGAAATCCAAAAAATACCAACTTTGGTCCGTAAAATCCACGGAAAAATCGCGAGCACGGGAAAAGACTTGGTTACGAAAAACGACGCTCGATTTATCTTGAATTAATTACCCAAGATTAATTCTTTCGGTAAATCACGGTAAAAAGACTTTTACAGTCCCGGTAAAAATCTAAATTTTTACCCGGGCTGTTACAGTCTACCCACCTTAAAAAGAATTTCATCCTCGAAATTCCGTCGTCTTATCTGTGGGTCCTACCACGATAAGCTTCTGGTACACTCTACCAGGTGTCCAAACTCAACATGAGGTACCGCTTATATCCTTAAGCGACATCTCATCCGCTTATAAATACCAAACCTCATAACTGGCAAACTCACACACAGCCATGGACTCTCCAATCCGATCTCAAACTACCTCAGACTCCGAGAACAACAGCTATATCGGTGGCACTGCTTTCCCGACAAGCTCCGATGAAGAACCGCCAAAGAAGCGCTTCAAGACGAACATCGTCGGTCTGAAAGAACATATGGTGGTCTCTCGAAGACGGCGGAAGAAACCTGTCGGCAAGGAGGAGCCATCCGGTCGCAAGGATGCTGATGATAGGAAGGGCAAGGCAACTGCTGAAAGCAACACTCCGCAGCAGACGCTGACGCTGCTGGATGCCTCACTGAGGAAGGTCAGCTCGGCGGTGATGCAGATAGAACTGGCGTGCGCGGAACTCTTTCCCCACGTGAAAACCATCCAAAAACTTGTAAAAGACTTAGAGAAGCATGTTACTCAATAGAGTACTTCTTCTCCGTATTGTAAAACCGTTATAAAATAAATAAAATAAGCTTTCTTTTTAAATCAAAAACTCTTATGTTACGAAATTTCGTGTTAAACAGAAAAACAAAACATCTCAAAGTAGATTAAAAATCAACAATAAGGATATAAAATCAAACATAAAGAAATTAAAAGCAAAATTCGTTTAACAAAACCAAAATATAAAGAAGTTAAAACAAAACATGTTTTCATGTTCGACGCTCTAGATCGGTCGTAAACATCCTCGATCCTGAGAAATGTGACACGCACAGCTAACGGTGACGTCAGTTTCCCTCGTGAAAAAGACGCCTGTTATCTCGCAAGGCGATGATCACGAGAACGTCCTGTGTCCCTCGAAAGAAACGTTATCCACTTGTTCACAATTTCCGCATGAGCCAAAAATGTCTGTCAACTCTCGTGTCCCTCCATGATGTCCGAACAGGTGTAAGCTTGTCGCACATGCGCTCTACTCGAGGTATGGTCCCATCAGTCTAGCCTCAACGGTCACGGACGCATGTGATAAAAGATGCAAAAAATATAGTAAAAGCCATAGAAAGAAACGCCAAGGTAGTCAGGGTGTTAGAAAATCGTAAGATGGAAAAGAGCTGAAAAACACTTGCGTTTGCAACCCGAAAACATATAAAGTGATGACGTAATAAATGAAGCAACGGCAAAATTTTCAAAAAGCAAAATCTTGAAGATCGAAAACGGTTTGGAGTTTTGTGAAAAGAATCTACTTTTCCTATCCCCGAAAAATATATATATATATATTGTAATTTCTTTTTCTTTTTCTTTTTCTTTACCTTCTTTTCTTTTACCTTTTTTTCTTCTTCTTTTCTTTTTTATTTCCTTCTTCTTCTTTTTTTTTTTACTGTTTTTTTTACGGGGACAGGTGGGGTCTATACTTTGAGAAACTGGTAAACATTTTTCTATAAAAGGCAAAACAACGGAAAGCAAAAACCACAAAGCACCTAAATGCAAACAACGCTCAGGCAAACAAAACCACAACGTTCAGAAAAAATAAAATACCAACGCGTCCAAAACACGATGCCTGCTCCATCATCCGTCTTCTTCGTCGAAGGTGCCAACCTAGGCAGAAGAAACCGGCTGGCCTACAGCATGATCAACGAGCGTCCAGAAGAACTACCGAACGAGCTCGGCAGAATGCCCCATCTGGTCTTCGTCGACGAACTCTACTCCTCCATATTCTTCGTCACTCCCATGGAAGAGACGTTCTTCCTAGAGGACCAAGGCACCCTGAGGACCTCCTTCTACGGCTCGGCCAACTCCGTCATGCTTTTCATCTCTGAAAGACTTCAGGAGTTCAACCTAGAGCCCACTTGCCATTTCCTGGACCAAGGTACCTACTACTAGCTCTCGATGACTGCCCAAAGCATGCCCAGAGTCACTCGGTTACCTGAAACTTGGCCAAAGGCCCAACTACTGGTGTGGAACTGCAGAGGAGTCGCTAGGCGGTCCCAAGAGTTCTCGCGTACCCTGAGGGACCTGAAGAACCAGTACAAGCCCAACATGGTTCTTCTCACGGAGACCCAGTGGCAGCCTGAAGACGATCACGGTCTCATCCCACTTCGGTTTCCTTCAGCAAACCGATTCGAGCTTCCTGGCCAGAACAACGCAGGTGGCATGTGGTTCTCGTGGAACGACAGCATCTAGGTCAACATCAACAATGACCCCAACAACTTCAGGGTCAACGTTGTTCCGAGAAGATGAATGTATTTTTTTTCATATAACAATAATGTAATTTAATGTTTGTAATAATAATATTAGCAATATTAATAATATTTATATTTCCGCTTATTTATGGCATCAATTACCTCTTATGTGAATGTTCTGCGATAGCTGGCGTCCCTTGACTGGATCCATAATGCAGTAACTAAAATGGTATAAAATAATAAACAAATGGAGCGAACTATGCAAACAAGAACAACAAACACACAAGGACTGCCCAACAAGACCTAACGCCCGCTCCGCTACCAAAATGAAACACCCCGACCCGTATTTACCGTACACAGTAAACACGTGTCGGAGCTGTAACGACCCAACCAAACAACCCCAGCATACAGTGTATACAACAGAAACTCGGGCTCAACAGCCAAAATAAAAACATCAGAAATCTGGCCCTTCGGCCCAACAACAAAACATATCCCCCGAACCCGGGATCATTAATAACATCATAATCGGCCCAAGGCCCAACAATAGCAATAAACAGCATAGCGGAAGACTTAATAACTTACAAAGACATTGTATGCGACACTGATGCAAACTAATGGATCCGAATCCTGTCTGAGGGATAACGTCGCAGCCTGTCTGGAATGCATCAAACCTGGACCACAAATAACTCAACCTACGAGATGAAAGCCCGCAGGTGAGGGGTGAGTCCGAAGTGCTCACAACCATGGATAGACGATCAGTATGCAACACTATAAATTACTCAAGGCCGAAAACACAGGCACAACAGCCAAGATAAAACAATCCAAAAGACTCGACCCAAAACTGGTACAAGACCAAAAAGACTCAAATAAAATCCAGTTTCCAATTTTATCCTTCCGGGCCCCGTCACGGATAATCTAGGGGTCAGACCTGGTTCTCAACATATTTCGGGTGCCAGACCAATTCTAAGAGAGCCTAGGGATCGACATCCCAAAAATAAGAACCCAAGGATAGACATCCCAAGCATAGACATGCTTATCACAAGTAACCCAGGTCATGGCCACCACAAAACAATCTTAAACCATCTAGTCGTACCACTACTTACCACGTGACAATTATATTATCATCATTCAAAACCAAGTCACAGGGATCAACATCTCTAACCAAAATACCGGGATAGACATCCCAATCCAGAACCGAGGATCGACATCCTTATCACAAATTATTATTTATTCCATTATACTTTAAACCAAAAAGACACAAGGATAAACATCCAAAAACCAATCAAGATACTGGGATAAACATCCCGACAACAATCAAGACAATGGGATAAACATCCATTTCCAAATATTATTATCTTTAGAAAACTCCATTTCCAGAAAGTATAATCATATAAACTTATTTTCTGAAAATAAATACGAATTTATAAATATACATATATATTTCCAAACATAAAATACTTTTCCAAACAATTATATTATCAAAATAATTATATATTTCAGAAATATAAATCATGTATACCATATATATTTTCCAAAGTTAATTACCATAATTTTCTAGAAAAATAATAATAATATGTTATTTCCAAAAAATATATCATGGTATACATATATATATCTTTTTTTCCAAAATTAACATAATAATAATTTTCAAAACAAAATATAGTTATATTAATTTTTCCAAGCATCAAGGTATATATATTTCCAAAATGCATAATTTAAAACTTACCGTGTTTCCAAAATAATATGTAGATATTTTTTTTCAGAGTTTAAATACCTTCAAAATAGCATTTATTGTAACAGCCCGGGTAAAATTTTTTATTTTTACCTGGACTATAGAAGTCGTTTACCGTGATTTACTGTTGAATTAATTTTGGGTAATTAATTCAAGGTAAATCGGGAGTCGTTTTTTGAACCGAGAGTTTTCCCGCGCTCGGGAGTGTCTTCCTAACTAACCGAGCTTCGGTTTTCAGTTCCGAGGGTTGGTCGATGCTCAGGAGGATTAATCGGATTTTTCGAGCCCAAGTCATATTTTTGGACTCGGGATGGGATATTACGGTTTCGCCCCCGCCCCTCTTCCTTTTCTTCTTTTCTTTTTCTCTTTTTCTTTTCTTTTTTCTTTCTCTTTTCTCCTCTTGTCCCTGTCGTCTTCCTCCTCCCGCCCGTGACGACCGCCGCCCCACCATCCCTTCCTGCCCCTCTCCCGTGAACCCCTGTCTGCCACCTCTCTTTTGTCTTTCCTTCCTCTCTCTCCCTTATCCCCTCTTCCTCTTCACCGAACATATGCATAAGCAGCACCAACTCCTCGTCCTTCCTTCTTTTTCCTCGACCAAACACACCCCCACGACCAACCACCACCCGAGGCACCCTTCCTTCATCTCCTTCCTTCTTTTTTTCTTTCTTTCTTTCTTTCTTTCTTTCTTTCTTTTCTTTTCTTTCTTTCTTTTCTTTTTCTCCTTCCCTGCAACCGTGTCGTGAGCTGCTGCACCTCCACCACCGACGCCACCGGCAACCCTTCTCCCCGTCGCGCTCCTCCACTGTCGCCTCCGATCCCGTGCCGCCGCTAAACCCTGCAGCTCCGCCCTCCTCTCTTCCACGCCACCGACCGGCCACCTCGCCACCTTGCTTTTTCCTCCTTTCTCTCGTGCCCAACCTTCTGCTGCCGTCGTTCTGCTCGCCGCCACCGGAGGACATAGGCCCTGACCCCACGAACTGCAGCAGCGCCGCCTCTGCTCGCGCCCCGCCACGCCTCGCCGCGCTGCACCGCCGTTCGTCGCGCCACCCGCCGCTGCCAAGGTGAGTACCTTGGGTTGAAGATGACGCATGCTTTGGGACTGCATGCTTGGGCTGTAACATGCATGTGGGCTTGGGTTTTGTGGGGATTGGGTTATAGGTTTAGGTGTTTAGTTGTGGGCTGGAAATTTTTGGTTGTGGGCTGAAGGTTGTGGTTTGGGCCATGGTGGGCTGTGTCTTGTGGCTGTTATTTTTTGGGCTGTGTGGTTTCGGGCTGGGCTTGTATGTTCTGGGCGTGGGCTGGACACCTGGGCTGGTCCTGCTCAAGCCTGGGTTGGTCCATGCCCAGTCTAAATAAAAAAATAATAATAAATAATAAAGTAATTAAAATAAATACAAATATACATATATATTTATTTTCACTAGTATATAAATAATTATGGAAATATGTATTTTGAGGAAAGATACAGTAATTTACAATTATAATATTTCTGAAAATATATTCACTTTAATTCTTTGAAAATTAAGATAACTATTATGTTGATATATAATGGTTTGGAAAACGTATATAGGTATATTTATACGAATTAATTTCTAGGAAATAACCTGTACAGCATATGATTAATATATATATTTTTGGCAAATAATAATATCTGATAATTATATTATGATAAATGGTTTTATTAAAAAGGAAGTAATATTTTAGAAAATATACATATACATATATTATCTTTTCTGGAAATTAAGGAGATTATAATTTTGGAAAATTATAATTATTTTAAGAAAGTATTTTGAAAGAGTTTTAATTAAAGTATGGTACCGAAATTATATTCGGATATACGTACGATAAAATATTTTCGGTAAAGGATAATAATAAAGGTTATGTAATCGGGATGGGATATTTCATAGTATTGGCATCATAGTATACCGATTATGTGCATTTATGTGAGTGTCTATATTGTTTTGTGGTATAGGTTCGGATATCGGGCAGTTTCCCGAGGAGCCGGCGTCGGACCGGTCATTATTTCCGGAGTTGAGTAATCGGCCAAGGTGAGGATGGATTTCCTTCGATACGTGCCTATATTACTCGGTTATTATGTTTTGTTGATTATTGCATGTTGCATTTGCTGTGGTTTGGTTCGGGATGTTTATCCCATTGTCTTGATTGTGGTCGGGATGTTTATCCCATGTTGGTTTTTGGGATGTTTATCCCCGTGTTGATTTTCTGTGTCTTTTGGATTAAGTATAAAGGATTAAATAATAAATTGTGACAAGGATGTCGATCCTTGGTATTTTGGATGGGATGTCTATCCCGGTATTTTGGTTAGGGATGTCGATCCCTGTGATTTGATTTTGACGACGATAATATAATTGTCACGTGATAGGTAGTGGTACGACTCGATGGTTTAAGACTGTTTCGTGGTGGCCGTGACCTGGGTTCTTGTTATAAGCATGTCTATGCTTGGGATGTCTATCCCGTGATTATTTTTGGGATGTCTATCCCTGGGTTCGTATTTTTGGGATGTCGATCCCTGGGTTCTCTGATTTGGTCTGGCACCCGAAATGTGTTGATAACCAGGTCTGACCTCTAGCTTATCTGTGACGGGGCCCGGAAAAGATAAAATTGGATAATTGGTTTTATTTGAGTCTTTTGGTCTTGGACCGACTTTGGGTCGAGTCTTTATTTTGGTGTGTTTGGCTGTTTAGCCTGTTTTCGACTTGAGTAATTATAGTTGCATATTGATTGTCTTTCCTTCGTCGGTGAGCACTTCGGACTCACCCCTCACCTGCGGGCTTTCATCCCGTAGGATGAGTTATTTGCTGTACAGGTTTGGTGCATTCCAGACAGGCTACGACGTTATCCCTTGGACAGGACTTGGATCCATAGTTTGCATCAGTGTAGCATACAGTGTTTGTGAGTTATTAAAGTCTTCCACTGTGCATTATATTGTTATTGTTGGGCCATTGGGCCGATTACGATGTTGTTGATGTTTTTATTTTGGGCTGTTGAGCCCGAGTTATAGATGTATACACCGTATGCTGGGTTTGATTTTGGTTGAATTGTCACAGTTCCGGCACGTGTTTACTGTGTACGGTAAATACGGGTCGGGGCATTTCATTTATATATTTATATACATTTTTTTAAAATTAAAAACTGAAACTGGTCGCAACCCGGATCCAGACCCAGGCGCGACCCGGACAACACTCGCGGGTCACCCGACCTTACCTGCAGGTTTGCAGCGGCGCGGCGATGGCGGCGCGAGAGCTCAGGGGAAGGCGAGCACAGGCAAGAGGCGACACTGGCGATGCGAGGAGCGGTAGAAGGCTGAGCTCGGCGGCGCTGCAGGAGGCAGGAGGCGCTGGGAAGGAAGACCCGTCGGATCTTCGTCGGGTCTAGGCTCCCTGGCTGCGCGTCGGTGGACGGAAGAGGACGCGAGAGGCGCGGTTGAGCTCGTGACGGGAAGGAGGACTTGCTGGTGTGGTCGTTGCAGCGAAGGACGGCGTCGGTCTCTTCGAGTGAATAGGAACGGGAGCTCGAGGAAGAAGGTGACGACTGTGCAAAAACCGATTTTCTTTATTTTTCATATTTTCTTTTTTTTTTGGATTTACTTTTCTTTTCATTTCTTTTTTTTTCTTTCTTCCTTTTTCTTTTTTCTGTTTCTTCTTCTTTTTTTTTTATTTTCGTTTCATTTTTTTCCATTTTCTCCTCTCCCTCTCTGCTTTTGATTTTTCTATTGTGTTTTTGTTTTCTTTCTATTTCTTTTTTTTTCTCTTTTCTTTTCGTTTTCTCTCCCTCTCTCTTTTTTTTTCTCTTCTTTCTTTTCTCTCTTTTTCTCTTCTCTTCTTCCCCTTTCCCTTCCTCTTCACAGATTTCCTGCTTTTAAACTATTTTTTTTTACTATTCGTCATGTGATGCTTCAATAATGCAGCTTATCTGCATTATGGAGCGAGTCCGGTCCGGACCAGAAAATAACTGATACCCCCTTCTTAGTTATTTTCCGGTGTGATTTTTCTGAGGATTCCGAAACCCGAAAAATACCAACTTTGGTCCGTAAAATCTACAGAAAAATCGCGAGCACGGGAAAAGACTCGGTTACGAAAAACGACGCTCGATTTAGCTTGAATTAATTACCTAAGATTAATTCTTTCGGTAAATCACGGTAAAAAGACTTTTACAGTCCGGGTAAAAATCCAAATTTTTACCCGGGCTATTACAGTATCGGCTCGAAAATCGCAGGATTTTAGCGCCACCCCCTCCGACTGTTCCGTGCCGTTAAGCACCGCCGCACTCATCGGTAGGATGGGCTCAATAGCGTCTGTTGACGGTATTGCCAAACCGACACCCAGTACACCCCCCTAGGCCTCAATTACACTCAGCCTAGTAAATCTAATTAACCCATCCAATCCAATCCAAGATGGCATGACCCAAGTTGATTTAATAAAAACTCTAAACCCAACCCAACCCTCAACTGAACCCGGTTAAAAACAGGCAAAAAAATCGAGTAACCCTAAAAACTAAAAACCCCAATTCAATTCTTTCTCTTTCCAGTTTTCTCTTCTCTTATCTTCTCTTCATCTCTTCTCTTCGTCTTTTCTCTTCCGACGGTGACTGACTGCAACTCGCTCTTCTCTCCGTCTTTTCTCTTCAAGGCGGTGACGTTGAAGCACGCTCTGCCTCTGCCCCTAAACAATCACGAGTCGAAACCAGACAACCTCGATGCCTCGCCTGGAAGTCGAACCAGCACGGCACCCAAACCCGAGCCTCGTTGTTTCCCTTCGCAGATGGCCTGTTGTTATGTGTGTGTATGGCAAAGAGAACGAAGTAGAAGAAGAAGAAGTGTGGAGGCTAAAAGAGAGAAGAAAGAAAGAAAATGAAAGAGAGAGTAGGGGTGAAGGAGACGGCCAAAAGAGAGTGGGGTAAGGTTAGTTTTATGAGAGGGGTTAACTTCGGCAGTACTAGTATACCGACCGTACCGAGGTCAGTATCAATCGGTATCATGCCGATCGGCATGAGGAGCTTAACGTCGAAAAATAGAGCTGTCAGAAAAGTCATACCGATCCCTTATCGGCACGGTATGTACCGTACCGACCGATTGCTCACCCCTAACCTTAAGGCAGCGCATATTCATGTATCTTAAAAGCGCTTCTTCACTAGGTTTATAGTACCCAAAAGTTAGTTCTTTTGAACTAAGTAGCTACTCAGATGCAGATTTTGCAGGGAGTATTTTAGATCGAAAGAGTACAAGTGGAACTTGTTAATTACTTAGACAATTTCTTGTGTCTTGATCTAGTAAAAAGGAGAACTCGGTTGCAACATCAACCACTGAAGCTGAATATGTTGCAGCTGGAGCTTGCTCCGGACAAGTCCTATGGATGAAGCAACTCTTAGTGATTATGAACTAACATTTTACTTTGTTCCTATCTATTGTGACAGTTTTAGTGCTATTAATTTGACCAAGAATCTAGTACAACACTTTCGGACAAAGCATATAGAAGTGAGCTATCATTTCATCCGAGATCATGTGTTGAAGAAGGATATGGCAATTGAGTTCGTAAAGACTGAAAATCAACTTGTTGACATTTTTACAAAGCTACTCAAAGAGGATCACTTCACCAAAATCAGGCTTGAACTTGGAATATGCAATCTACTTTAACTTATATGCTTATCTGGTTTCTTATATGGTTGCTGCATAAACCATGCATCTATATATATATATATGTTACATGCATACATACTCATCTATTAGTATTTATTCCAATTGTCACACCTACACACGTTCATTAAGCACAATGGTATATGAGGAAATATCTTGAGGCATTATGGTCATTAGAAGAGACAAAAAGGAAGAAAGGAGGCAACCGTGATTTTTTAGGAAACCAAATATCCAACAGTTTTTATCCAGTGGACAAAAGAATCTTTTCAAGGGGAAGGAGGTTCAAATCACTGCAGTCGATATAAATAAAGTGCTTAGGATGAAACCTGGAAAGCTCAAGGTTTGCTATACTCCAGACACCAACATCAAAGGGACAACATCCGAGGCTTAGCAGAACAATATGCAAATCAACGTGGAAAATACAAGGATCTTTCTCCACATAATCGAGCTCCCATGTATATGCTAACCAGGGTGGTTTTGTCGCAACCATGGCATCAAACCACAATCAAAAAGTGTGATCAATGGATGCTAGCCTGCATTCTAAAGAGGAGCCCTGTCTGTTATGGGACAATAATCCTAAACCATATGGCTACCTGCAAGGTCCCATGTCATGGAGCTTTGATTACCTTGTTGCCAGAAAACTATCAGAAACTCCATCTATTGAAGAACCCATCAGTCCTGACCCAATTGGCCACCAAACCTTGACTAAGATGTCCATCAAGCCAAATGCTGAAGGAGAATTTGTTGTGATCAAGAAACCCAAAGCCAACAACTCTCAGTTGGAAGATATCTCTACTCGAGTTGCAACTTTAGAGGAGGTTTTGAAAGAAATCAAGGAGCAGATGGTTGAATTCGAGGACAAAGTGATGGCTACTCTAGACCAAATTGTTGCCTTGCTTCCCAATGCTGATACGGATGATGAGTGATGTACTTAGCGATTGATGCCCTAGGACATGCATTTGCATTTTGAACACTTTAGAGTTGCATGCATGGTTCCTCTCATGGTTTTTAGTTTGGTTTCTGTTCTGAACTATGTTATGTTTTATGTTCTCTATTCGGATATTCGGTTATGTTTCTGCCATTTGGATAATCCTTTATGATTGGATATTATGCTTTTGATCCTTTATGGATGATATTATGCTTACCTATTATTGATCTACCCTTTATACTTATGTTTTTTGTTGATGCCGAAAGGGGGAGATAATCTATGATGTGTGTTGAATCACACTGATATGTTGAATGAATGATTCTTGTTGCGCTGCTACTGTTGAAAATTATGTTATGCAATGTTATGCAAGAAGGTGTTATTTGCAGGGGGAGTTTTGGCTAAGCAGACTAGCCAAAGGTTCTTAAAGCACAAAATTATTTTGTATAGGGGCAGTATGCTTATATGAAGTGTTATCTTGATTAATCCTAGTTTTGCAGAAATCAACACATTGTTTGTCATCATAAAAAGGGAGGAGATTGTTAGCATAAACATGAGCTTAATGTAATTATTAATACTAATATATGATTATACATGTTTACTGAGTCATTATGAATTGATTTTGATAATTAACAAGGTTAGATACATGTTGCGTGTATTTGTGTTGAAAAGACAGGTAGCTTGGTTTCATACAAAAACCAAGTTGGTTCCTGAAGAAACCATACTCGACTATCAACATCGTACTTTCTGCTGCAAGTGGCCGATGGTCCTCACAGCATTAAAGACCAACCTGCAACCACCCCAGCTACAGATAGTGGTGCAAAACAGAGAAGAAGACTAGAAGCACTTGTCTCTCACCTCTTAGCTCAATTATCAATTGTGGTCCTCACCTGTGGTCCACACATGCCAAGAATGGAATGTTTTTGAGTTATTTAAGCTAGAAAGAGACTGGACTTCCATAAGTAAACCCAACACTCAGTGTTATTAAACCCGGACTGGGGGTTGAACCGGTCGGGCCTCTAGGTCGCGATTTTCCCGGGTAAATACTGGGCAAACTGTGGTTCAACCGGAAATTAACAAAGGAACTATTAACCCGGAGACCCATCCGGGTCGCGGTTAACCAGGTTTGACCGTCCGGACCACTAGCTAATGGAGTACTTGAATCAACTCTGGAAGCAATTAAGAGCTTTATGGTCGTCGGAGAAAGAGCCTCTACTCTCTCAAACTCTATATAAAGAATACCAAAGCTTCATTGAAGATTATCCCAGCCAATTTGAAAGATATCTGAGTCTGCAAACTGAGCTTACACCTGCTGTTCTTGATGTGCTTACACTTGTTCTTATTCTTATTCTTCAAATTCCTTCAAAGAGTAGTGCGTTTAGGCAAGACTTAGTGTAGCTTTACAGAGAACTCAAATCTAGGGTTAGATTTGAGGAAAGGTTAGAGTTTAGCTTGGGAAAAACTTGTAAAGGTTTGAGCTTAGCCTGCAAAAGCTTGTTTTGTTGTAAAGGTTGAGGCTTAACTCGCAAAAGCTTAATATAATGTGTGTTTGAAATCCTAAAGAGGGGCCATTTAGGTAGTGGAGGTATCTAATAGAGGGGGAACCGCTCTAAAATCGTTGTGTGATCTTCTCTTGCCCCCTTTATTTCAGTTTCTTTGTTTGTGTATACGGACAGATCTGTGAGGAAGTGGTTTGTGAATAAACTATTTGATTTATCAAAAACCAAATACACGATTAAGGGGAAAAACTAATTCACCCATATTAGACTTTTCTGGGCCAACATATTCTATATTAATTAAAGAATCTTGAAATTCAAGCAAAGTTACAGGCATATTCAGACCGTAAAAGAATGAAATTCTATGCATTTGAATATGACTAGAAAGGGACTGTATTCATTGTATTGAACCATAGATATGACATTTTGTGAGTTTTTTTTTTTTTTTCCAGTCTTTGGTTAATCAATAGGATTAGGAAAAGACTAAATTCTTTGGTATTGAACCATATATATGCATACGACAATTTTTGTGTTTTAATTCGTATGTGACTTTTGATATATCTTATATTAGTCGAAGAACCTTGCAATTCATGTACTAATAAAGTTGTAGCCATGATTAAAGACCAAAATTCTACGCAATTGGTTAATAAATATAGTTTGTAAAGGGTTGTATACATATGGAACACTAGATATAGCATACAACAACATTTTGTGTGTTCTTCTATAGTATCTTTTGATATGTCCTAATTGAGAAAACCTTGAAATTTTCGTATTAGCAGAGTTGCAGTTATGAAAGGATCAAATTCTATGCATTACATTAACGAATAAAATTAATAAAGGACTATATTTAATGTATTGGACTGCGCACTATGTATATTTTGATATGCATATGACATTTGAATAGTCTCATCCTCCATATATTGATGTGGCATAAGTCATCATTCATTTTCATGTTGCAAAAAAATGTATGACCTAGGCATCATGCAGGGTTCGTATTGGAGGAATCAATAAGTATTTGTAATGTCTCTTTATTAAAAATTTACTAAATGGATCGTTATTCAGCAATAAGGCTCAATGGAGTTCAAAAGGAAATGGGTTAAATACTGGTGATTTATCTGTATATATAATATAGGTTACTGTAGAAATTTTTGTACAATTTTCTTTTTTTTTTTTTTGCATACTTCCTTCGTATGGAAGCCGGAGAGATCGCAAGTGGTGAAGCGACCACATTAGGGATCAAATTGCACACTCCTTAAGATCAAAGTTTAAAAAATATCTTCACCTTCTTTCCCTTTCACAATCTTATGAGAGGTGAGTGCCAAACAAATTATTATGTTCTTTCTCAGTGCTAAACAACAAAATTATATTCAGAAACCATCCAGGTTTAATGACGCAATCACTACAGGTAATTAATTCTTCATTTTACCTAATTGGTCCCATTCCATTCCACAAAATTCCTGGATGATATGTATTGTATTTTGATATATTTCAATATTATCTTATAGTACCACGCGAGGGGAGACGACTAATTAATAAAACAATAGTAAATGATTTAAGGGAAAAGCTAAACAGAAGACGGGATCCGTATGAGCGGCATTAACTCATATTTGGTTATGTTAATTTAGACCAAACAAAGTCCTCCGGACGTCCCAATCAGAGAGAGAGAGAGAGAGAGGCAGCAGATTCATAATAGTATCAATCATATGATGATATCTCACTTTCGCAACACAATTATACAACCAGTCAACAGGCAACAGCCAGACTTGATGAGCCTAACTAAACTAACCCAGTGACTACTTACTTTTGCGGCTGCCACCAACATTTGTACGTAAATAAATAACTTTCAATAACAATTACTACTACTTGGTAATTGGTATAGTAGCAGCCTGCCTACTCATCATGGCTCATGGAAATATATAAGCACACTTATAAAAAAATAAATGGAAAAGAAAAAAAAAAGATTAGAGAGGGAATTGAGCCCGCCCGACACGTGAAACGAAGACTCAACCGTCTGATCAGATTCAGGGGGTATCAAAACCAGTAGTTACAAAAACTCAATAATATACTTCCCGCCAAACCCAAACAGTGGTTGGTTTGGAGCTACAGCTGTTTTCCTTCCAGAAGCCACTCACTCCACTCCACTCCACTCCACTCCACTCCAGAGAGAAAGAGAGAAGTTACAGTAGGCTTAGGCTTAGGCTAAGGCTACCACACCAAAACCTCTCTCACTCACTAAATCAAGCACGCCATCTTCCTCGAGAAACCCCCAATCTGAAACCCTACCCCCTCAGAAAAAACCCATAAACAGCAATGGAAGAAGAGGCACCACCAAAAGCAGAAGAAACCAGGATCGACATCATCAATCCACCACCACCACCACCAGAAGAAGAAACTAACAACAGGTTGTCATCTCAGCATTTCCCCGGAATGAATAGGATCGAAGACCCAGAAGAAGAAGAAGAAGAAGAAGAAGAAGCAGCGGGGGGCAACCATTACAATTACAAGACCCCTTTCTTCGGATGGAGGAGGAGGGGGAGGAGGGCCGACACTTGGCTCATTTCCATCTTCCTCATCCTCCACCTCCTCGCCTTCCTCGCCACCATCTCCCTCAACGACTGCCGCCGCAACTCCCACGGCCAATGCGCCCTCCCCGCCCTCGCCAGGATGTCCTTCCAGCCTCTCCGCGAAAACCCCTTCCTCGGCCCCTCTGCTTCCACGTCAGCCTCTCTCTTAACCCCTCACTCACTCCTCCTTCAATATCCTTTTCTTCTCCTCTTTCTTGTTGATTGATGATCGTTTTAATATTGCCATCCAATCCTCGCCATTACTTAATTTCCAACTTCTGGGCTTTTTACTTAATCCAGCTTTTATTATTATTATTATTATTATTATTATTATTATTATTATTATTATTATCCTCTTCTTCGAATCTAGCCCATAGCATCTCATGTATTCTTACTTTGTCTAAATTAGGCTTTTGGATTAATATATATCATTGACTGACTGGGTGTATCTATATAAATAAATTATGCAATGCAGTTCAATTATGATGGAGCTCTTACTTTCAAGTAGTTTGTATTATTACATTATATTATAGGGTTAATTTGTTTATGCTTTATTTAAAATCTGTCTGCCTGGTTTTAATATATAATAACCATTGTTGGCCTGGTTGGTTGCTAAAATTTATTCTAGGCTGGATAAAGTCGGGGCTCTTCGAAAGGCATTGTTGTTAGAACATCAAACCTGGCGCCTCTTCTCTTCCCCATGGTTGCATGCCGGTGTTATCCACCTTCTCATCAACCTCGTTGCCATTGTCTTCATTGGAAGTTACCTTGAGAAAGAGTTTGGACCATGTATGCCCACTTTGATCCCTTGTTTTTCTCTTCTATCTCTTTGTGAGCTTTGCTGTTAGTACAGGGGATGAATGGATGGATGGATTTTGAACTTCATGTACGTCCTTAACAACACTGTTCTCCTTCTTTTCTTGATTCTCTTTGCAGTGAGGATTGGACTAATCTATTCCCTGTCCGCATTTTCTGGCACCTTACTCGCTGCACTTTTTGTTCGAGATAGCCCAGTAGTTAGCTCCTCTGCTGCTCTTTCTGGTTTAATTGGTGCTACGCTTTCTGCATTGATAAGGAATTGGAGAATCTACACCCATAAGGTCCAATCATTTTGCTTGTGCTTTTCACTTGTCTCTCCCAACATTGATTTTAATGCTGCTATCTTATTGGTCTCTACTTTGCTTGATTGCAGGTTGCAGCTCTTCTGACCATTCTCTTTGTGGCCACATGTAACTTGATACTGGGTTTGCTCCCTTATGTGGACAACTATGCAAACATTGGCGGTCTCTTGTCAGGATTTCTACTTGGGTTTGGACTTCTATTCACCCCTCAACCTAGACAAGTTGCTCAAAAAAAGTCAGCCCTCTATGGTTACGATGCCAAAACCTCTTTCAATTTGAAGCAAACTCTTCAAACTTCTGTTAAATGGAAGCAGATGCTTGATAGGCCTGTGCTAAGGAGTGTTTCTCTTGTTCTCTTCGCTGTCCTGTGAGTTCTCTGCCTTACTAGACCACTTAGTGTTCTGTTGTTTGCCAACTTGGTATTTACTTAGTGCTAAGAGGGGATTCTTTTATGCTCAGCTTTGCAGCACTTCTCCTGCCAGTACTCCTAGGCATCAATATGAGCAAGTATTGCAGTTGGTGCAGATACGTTGACTGCCTTCCTTCCAAAATGTGGAGCTGCAATGACATGACAACTTCTTGTGAGGTATATATGTGCGTGTGTGTGGGTGTATATATACATTTATATAACGATTTTGGCTCTTGACTTAGTTTGGAAATAATCTGGTAGGCAGTGAAATCTGAGAGTAGAAACGAAACTGAAAAATTATACTATTATTTTGGAGACATATTCCAGGTTTCCTTACTAAAACAAAAGAATTTACCATGGTATAGGCGGACGCTGCTTTCGTAAATTCCGAGTTTTCTGGTAAGGAATGAGATATTCCCATGGAACAAAAAGTTTTAACGAGATTCGATAATGTGGTTTAAGATAGTCTATACTCCATCGGGGTAAATCCCCTGTTGACTTTCCCAGAGTAGTGGTGCCAGCCTAGGTAGCTACGAGAAGAAAACAGAGGGTTATGTTTCTTGCAAATAATAGCGCTTGAATGCGAAGGGCTTACAGATGGTTATGTTTCTGTTCCCTTTGTGTCAATGCAAATGCATTCTTGTTGGTTATAGAGTTGGCAACAGGTTATGCTTTGCAAATACCCTTACAAGTGTTTATGAAATGTTATTTGCAGGCTATGGCAAGCAACTCTGAGTTAACATTGACCTGCATGGACAATGGCAACTTTGGAGTTTTACCCTATACCAACATCTCGCAAGCAAGGACCAAAGATCTGTGCACCATGATATGCTCGTGAAAAGTAGCTCACTTTGGGTGTTCTTTGTGATTGTTTTCTCTAGTTTTTACGTTCCCAGGCATGGCAGTTCTGTTCTGCCCAGAAAGAACTGCATAATGCGTACATATATGCCTCATTTTTCCTTTACATGTATAGAAACTCACTATATACACTCGAATGTCCACATTTTAAGTTGCAGTCTAATCAGAATGCCATATGACAATTTATGTTTGGGTTTGTGTGTTCTCCAACATATTTGCGTTTTTCTTTCTTTGGTTTCCTTGGTAAGATTTGCACTTTTAGTACAAAATTCTTTCTTGGCCAAAGAAATCCGTGAGCCCAATTTTATGGCGTATAATCATTTGAACAAGCCCCAGTGGGATCCAACTGAAAGGAACACAACGGAAAGCTTATTATGCGAATCTTCTTTTCGATATCAGTTGCCTTGTATAGCTTGTACTGGATGACTAGTGCTTATTTTGTACATTGTAGTAGGGTCATAGGTAGGACTCAGGGATTCTTTGATTGCTAATTATGTTTTCCAGCCTTCTACACGACCGATGACCGATGCCTACTCGGTTCTTTTTTGACTTTAAGTTGGTTGTGTCAGGATTTATGTAAATCAGCCCTCCACCATCAGTGCATATGGGCTTGACTGTTTTGCCTTTGTTACTATCAGGGATAGTGGCTAATTCCCATGTTCGCATATTGTGATGCCATGCCATTTTGACTTGAAGACTATATCAATTACTTTCAGCCACATGGCTGTTAGAAGAAACAAGATTAATCATTAATTTTGTCATAGTTTTACAAGAGAAACATCTGATGGATAATGCATCAAGCTTAGGATAAGAGCAAGTCCTGTAACCCTGACAAAAGACCAGTAAAGCAAATTCTATGTATACTACAATACAAGTTTCCTTGTTTACTTCAAAACAAATGAAAATGAGACATTGGACTACAGATTAATCTCCACGTTCAAAGCGGTATAAAAATCTCCCTAGAATTGTTTGATCTATCAGAAAATGAATGGAGAAAAAATTTATTGTAGAAGGCATTTACCATGGCAAGTTGGAACATATTTGCTATCAAATGTTCACAGCTGCTTTATACTTCAAAATCCATCTCTGTACCAACATTCTGACACTTTTTTAAGTAAAAGAGGAGGGGAAAAATATACCTCCCTCGATCCACCATCCCCAAAGTAAGCTACTGCACAAGCATCTTTGCCTCCTTTATAGAATATGCAACAGCATGCAGCATGCGGGAGTTGGGAACTGGAACACAGAAGGAAACCATGGTAGAACGGCTTTAGAAAAGTACACGTGTCTATGCATACACTTAGACCTGGGCAGGGGCGGAGCAGAAGCCCAGCTCAGGGGGGCCAAATTGATCCAAACTTTTAGGGGGCCCAAATGTTAAATATTGTGCAAAAGCCATCAAAAGCGGGACTTGAACTCGCGTTACTAGGGAAGACATTGTTGTCAAATCTGGCCCGGCCCGGCCGGTTGAACCCGGGTCCCGAAGATAAATCAGGGTTTTTACCCCTCTAGATTGTGTCCTCCAAAAAGCCGGCCGGGTCATGACGGGTTTTCTATGTTTACTGACCCATTTCCGGCTTTTTTCTGCTTAGAAGTCAAAAATTTCAAAATTTTTACCATGATTAGACCTTTGATTGGATCTTTTCTAAAAAAATTATATATTGTTATTATTAATTCTAATACCGGACAGACCTAGTTAAACCCCAATTAAACCTCTTAATCCTCGACCTGGCCACTAAAACGGGTCAATGGCTAGGCCGGGTTTTATAACCTTGAGGGAAGATAAACACAAATTTATCAACCTACTATGCCTTGACAATGGTACATAAACAAATCGTCTTCATTCTACGAGGCTTGGGCTACCAAAGCCTTCTTCAAATCCTCATTCGAAGTGGTTGGTATGAAGGTATGTGTCTTGTGTAAGGTTATCAACTTAGGAATTTCAATGTTAAATCGCTCCATAAACTATCCCAAAGATTCTCCCGACTTTTACTTCATTAACATGAAGGCCGATGGTATCTTTATGGTCTTTTCCTAGCTGGAAATAGGTTAGGAAACAGTCACTGAATTCTCTAAAGCTCCCTATCGATTTAGGTGTTAGTATTATGCACTACTCTTTTACCGACTTGATGAGAGTGGTGTGAAAAATCTAACATAAGACAACATCTGAGTACTCGTGCATACCCATGGTCCCTATGTACTGCTTGAGGTGGTCTCTTTATATGTCCATCATACGTCTCTATGGACGGGGCCTTATACTTTTCTGGTAACGAAGCTAACCGAACTATGTCTGTTAGGGGGTGAGGCGCCCTCCATCTTGCTTCCCCTCACTTGTCGGGTCATGAATTGCATATATTACTCAATCAACTTCATTATTTATCTGAACAGTTAGTGTGTCATCAAGTTGAAATTGCGTATTCCTTATATGACCTAATTAGGAAGAGGTAAGCTCTCCTCTTCTCTTGTGCTCTCCTGTTATCTTCCGCTCTTCATGTTGTTCACTTGCTTTGCTATCGGATAAAGGATTTGGGAGTCCTATTATTTTTAGTCATTTTTCAATCGGTTATAGGACTTGATTAATCAAAAAAAGTTATAGGACTGGATTGAAAAATACTTAAGAATAATAGGACTTTTAGAACCCTTTATCCCTTTGCTATCCAGGTGTTTGCATCCACCAATGGGAATTGATTAATTTAAAACCCTTGATGAAGAAGCTCATAAATTCAAGATCACTACTAAATTAAATTCAGCTCCAATACCATCCAGCGATCCACACTACATTCTTCACATAAACCAATCCCGAGGAGTTGGTGCCCCATTTATGATAAATAGAACGTGTAACCACTTTTCTTTAAAACAAGCTGGTCGTCTCTCAGGAATCCCTCTATCTTCATAATCAAAATGAACTCCAAAAGTGGTCCACAGCTAATTAAAACCCCGAGTTTGATTGGGAATCTAATTTTCATATGCAAACTTTGCCACAACTAGGTATATCCAGCCTTTCTTCCCTAAAATTACACTAGCTATAATATGTCCCCCACCTTTTCTTTTTCTTCTTTGGTTTCAAAGCCTAATTAATTCAAAAACTTCTTTCTTCTTCTAGTATTTATTTTTTCTCTTGCCTTTTGAATACCAAATGAACAATTATTCCTTGTTTTCATTTTCATGCGTTAGGGAGCTATGGACCATCCAGTTGTATCCATCTAAGACCCCATTAAAAGATGATAATGAAACATTCTCTCCTACTAGGGCTTCGTTACAATGGACTGATGGAGAAAACAAATGGGATAGAATAGAAATGGCGCCTCCTCCAGCCGAATCTAGCCATCAAGTGCATTTACTTTCGTTGGATCATCAGGGCCTACTTTTAGTGCACAGAGTGTTTCTAATGTACACAATACTATATTTAGGCCAGAACTTTCCCTGCAATAAATACGAGGATAAAGAGAGGAGTATAAATACCCTGCTTGTTTGTGAATGAGCTGT
Organism: Turnera subulata; assembly: GCA_028386065.3. NCBI lineage: Eukaryota > Viridiplantae > Streptophyta > Magnoliopsida > Malpighiales > Passifloraceae > Turnera > Turnera subulata. Next base: position 130,006 of record JAKUCV010000533.1, on the reverse strand, counting down.
GAGGGTTGAGAAATTTTATGGTGGGGACTCTCCTAATTTGATTTGTTGTAGATTTGATCTTAAATTTAGTTATATTAGGAATAATTAAATCATATAAGTATATATTTTGAATGTGCAGATTTATTTCCTAAATAATACACAATAAATAAAGAAATAATATAAATTTTAGGAGATGAATGGGAAACCTATAAGGTAAATTGGAGAAATAAATAAACCCTAAAATGAAAAGAACGAACAAACAAATTACTAAATACTTTAGTATTTTACTCTTCCCAACTTCGTTTAAAAACAAATGGGTACCTCAACTAAAATACGCTCATATTTTGGTACATTATCTGTATTATTTCAAAATTTTGATCCCCCAAGTTAGTTCAATCGGTTTGTTAATGGAAAGTACCGCAGCATGAGACCCTCATCAAAGCTGTTGAAAATAATTTTAAAATTTTTTTCTTAAGAATAATAGGAAGATAAAAAATTTTCAAATAAAAAATAGAAAGTGAATAAATAAATAAAAAACACTCTCTACTTCCACTCCTTGTATTTTTTTATTTTCTACCTTTTTTCAAATTTTTTCTCTATTTTAAAAAAAACTCGTCTTACTGTCCCTATTAATTGTTTTACTCTTTACTTTTTTCTTTATTTTTTCCTTTTTTGTATTTTTATATTTTTGTTCTTAATTTAAATAAATACTCATCTTCTCTCCATATTATTGTTTCAAAAGTAATAATAAGAGGTAGATGAGTATTTTTTTAAAAAAATTCAAGATGAATAACAAAAAGTAATAAAAAAATAAAAAAGAAATGCTCATTTTGTAACAGCCCGGGTAAATTTTTGATTTTTACCGGGACTGTAGAAATTGTTTCACCGTGATTTACTGTTGAATTAATCCCGGGTAATTAATTCGAGGTAAATCGGTAGTCGTTTTTTTTTTCGAAACCGAGAATTTTCCCGCGCTCGGGAGTGTCTTTCTAACTAACCGAGCCTCGGTTTCCAGTTCCGAGACTTGGACGACGTTCAGGAGGATTAATCGGATTTTCCGAGCCCAAGTCATATTTTTGGACTCGGGACGGGACTTGTCGGAAAGACGGGAGTATCCCTGCGTTTACGGGATTCCGACGCGAGAATCCGGACCGGGCGAATGTGGTTGCCCCGAGCCACTCTTCTTCCTCCTCTCTCCTTTCTCTTCCTCTTTCCCGGCTACGTTTTTCCTCTCTCCCGGCTTTTCCCCGGCCACGTGGGCCCCACTCTCTTCCCTCTTTTCTTACTTTTCCTTCTTTCTTCCCCTTTTCTTTTCCTTCTCCTTTCTTTTTTTTTTCTTTCCTTCCACCCTCAGCCGCCTCCACCCGTGACTAGTGGCCCTCCCCTCTTTCTTTTTTTTTATCTTTTCCCTTCTTCCTTATCTTCTCTTCTCCACCTTCCGATTCCCCACACTCTCTCCTGCAACAACTTCTTCTCCTTCCTTCCCCCATCGCCGCCGCCCTCGTCTTCCCCTCTTCCTTCCTTCCCTTCTCCTTCCTTGAGCCACCGGACCCGAGACCACCTCCTTCACCCTTCTTCCTCACCCTCGCTTGCCCACCTCTGCGAGACACTACCACCTGACGCCATCATCCCTTCCTCCTTCCTCTTCTGTCGAAACCAGCCGCCGCCGCCGCCATCATCCTTGTCGCGACGATGCCGCGGTGTCCTCTCCAAGCCGCCGCCTCTGCAACCGTCGTCTCTTCTCTCAACCCTCACTCGTGACCGTCACCAGAAGCAGAGCCTCTGCTGATGAAGTCACGAACTGGGAAGCCGCCCTCATAATCCGGTGATGCTCACTCGAGGACCCTACCTCACTTCGGTTCAACCGTGGCCAGATCCCTCCTCCTCCACACCGACGCCGTCAGCAGTGAGGTGTGGGTAAGATGACGACTTTATTTCCTATTCTAGCTTTTCCTAAACTCAGATTAATTGATTAGTTGAGCTAATCTAGTCTTGCTTGGTTTGTTGTCTGCCGTTGATTCTGTTGTTGTTGGGTTGATGTGGGTAATGGTGGTGTTGGCCGGTTACAGTGGTGTCGTTTGTGGTGGTTGAATTGATGACACTTCCGGTGGTGGCAGTGGGTTTGATGAGCGGTTGTTGACAACTTTGGGTACTCTGTGAACAGTAACAGTGGAGGAGCTGACTGCGTGAACAGTGGTTGCCGGAATCCGGCGAGGTTCCGGCAGTCTCGGGTTTATTCCGGCGAAGCCTCGGAAATTATCCGGCGAGGTCTCGGGTATCGTTCCACGAGACAGAACCGTTGACGGAATACCTTGGTAACTCTTTGGACCCGATTAACTTCCATGAGCTCGGGTTTGGGCTCGGTGCACAAATGGGCTCGGAAACGGGCCGATGTGCGGAGGCCCATGTTCTCGGGACGATATTAACGAACTTGTTTGACGGAACCAAACAACCGGACATATTAATAAACAGCTCTAATTAAATTTTGGTTTAACGTTTAATAATTCGATCCACGTTCCTTTGGAGTACGTCCTTAATATAATTAATCAAAAGTTAATCTATATCACGATTTATTATTTCCCTTGCGCTAAAAATTTGGGAAGGGTCATAATATTAATACTTATCTTATAAGCAATCTAGACATTGATTATACTACCATTTGTGAATATACTACTATATGAATATATTGATATTATTTTTCTAGTCTAATGAAAATAGAAATATAGAAACACGCATGTAGAATTTATGTATATATGCTTATATTAATAAATGATAAGATATTAAATACAAGCTATATTCTCGGTATGCATACTATTTCCATCTATTGAATTTTATTATTGAAAGCTATACTAAACATTACTAGATGCGAGTTTATTTTATTATATCACTAAATATCTATTACACTATTTTAAAAGCTATATTATTAATACTACCTTTACCTTAATTACCGGTTACATAAGAGTATATTCACTCATAAAAGTTACTTTTTATTTTGCAGTACGTTATAATTATATTATACCATATACTGGCTATGTTAATTAATTGTCAATGGCACTATTCCAATTTAACAGTTTTGTTATTAGATATATTACTTGTATGCCTATTATGACATGTTTGGCGTTTTCACTACTTTAATTAATACGACCGTAGTCCACACATTTATTATTTTTATTTTTATTTCTATTGGGAATAATTGTTTTATGAAATGCTATCTACTTTATATTATGATATCGGTTACAAGTATTTTACGGGATATAATTATTTTACAACCGTAAAAGTAACATTTAATGGAAACGGTTCGGGAACGACGATAACGATGTTAATTGTGGATAAGCCGAATAATAAATTAATCTCATGCATCGCATTCTTCGGTGTGCATTATAAGTGATTGTATGTGTTGACATGATATAGGGACAGACAAGCCATATGGATTATGTGCCGATTTCAGAGATACATCAGGTGAGGATGGATAACCCTTGATATGTGCCCGTAATACTGTGTTTGTTTTGTTGTTTGACTGAATTGCTGAGATGATTACTGTTGGTTGATTGACTGCTATGATGTTGTCGTTGTTGTTGATGTTAGACTGTGATATTGGATTTGCGGTACTGTGTTGAGGATAATGATGGACTGGACAATGTGGTTAATTGTGTGTTTTGTTGTTGGAATGAACTACTGAGAGGGACATTGTTGGATATTTGACTGTTATGGTTATTGATGTTGCTGTTGTTGGACTGTGCTATTGGTCGTGTGGATATTGTGATGAACTGTTAATTGTGAATAATTGGTGTTATATGTACTGTTGATGGGTATTTGGTAATATGGAATTGTGTTGGGTATTGGCTGCTACGGTTATTGTTGCTGTTGTTGCTATGATGTTGGTTGCCTGATTGAACCGCTGTATGACTGTTATTGGTTTATTGGGAACTGTGTTGTGATTGATGTTGGACTATGAGTAGTTGATGTTATGAAACTGTTGATGGAATGGTCAGTTGTATAACTTGAGCTAATAGGAACTTGGATAATTGTTTGACTGTTATGGAAATTGTGATTGTTGTCGGTAGACAGTGTTGTGATTGGATAATTGGAATAAACTATTGACTGTGGATAATTGAGAAATGGAAATTGGAAAGTAGAAAGTGGAAATTGGAATTGATATGATATGATGATATATGTGGGAAGTAGTGGTACGACCCGATGGTTTGAAGATTAATTCTGGGATGCTATGGTCGGTTACTTGGTTTGGTTACTTGATTTGGTTGGCATGTTGATGCCTGTGGTTAGGGTATACCAAATACCCAGTGGCTCGGATATGCCGAATATCCGCAGTGGCTCGGATATGCCGAATATCCGCAGTGGCTCAGATATGCCGAATATCTGGTTGGTATGATGTTGTCTGAGGTTGGGGTATACCGAATACCCAGTGGCTCGGATATGCCGAATATCCGCAGTGGCTCAGATATGCCGAATATCCGGTTGTTCTGATATGTGGATTGGTTTTTGACCTAGCATCCGGAATTAATTGATAACCTGGTACGACCCTAGCTTGTCCAGTGACGGGGCCCGGAAGATAAAATTGGTAATAAGAATAATTAAGCATTCATTGGTCTTGATATAGTTGTTATGGTAATTTACTTGTGATGTGATTGGTTGAGCTTGATATGATTTGGTGAGAGTCCTCTGTCGTGTTGTTTGCGATGATTTCCTCAGTTGTTGTTGTTGTCTGAGTTGTTATCCATTGTTATGTTGTTCGTGATAGATTCATCTGATTTGATTGTTGTTTACCTCGAAAGTGTTATGGTTGAATATATCACTGTTTATCTTTCGTCGGTGAGCGCTTCGAACTCACCCCTCGCCTGCGGGGTTTCATCCCGTAGGATGAGATGTTGTTGTACAGGCTTGGTGCATTCCCGACAGGCTGCGGCGTTATCCCTTGGACGGGCTTGGATCCATAGATTGCATGTGTCGCATACAGTGTTAGTGAGTTTAAGTCTTCCGCTGTGCATATTGTTATTGTTGTTGGGCCATTGGGCCAGTTTCACTACTATTGACGTTATTGATGTCGGGCCGTAGGGCCATATTGTTGTTTATATTTTGGGCTGTTGAGCCAGGGTTATGCTTTATACACTGTATGCTAGGCCTTGTTGGGCTGGGTTGTTACAGTTCCGGCACGTGTTTACTGTGTACGGTAAATACGGGTCGGGGCGTTTCACATTTTCGTTTCAGTATTATTTTTAATTTTTTCCTATTTTTTAAATTTTATTCCTCTTTAATTTTTTTTTTAAAAAATACTCATCTTCCTCCCATTATTCTTCAAAGAAGAAGACAAGTGCTTTTTTTAATATTTATTGCCTTGAATTTTAAAAAAATTCTTCTTCTTCCCCTTATTATTTTTCTAAAAAAAATTAATGAGTCATTTTGAACGGCCTTGACGAGTACATGTATCACTCATGGACGCCATCCATTAACATACTGGTTAAACCTTAAATTGGTTCAACTCGAGGGATTAAAGGTTTAAAATAATAAAATTGAGGTACCAAAATATGAGTTTTTTTAATTGAGGTATCAATTTGTTTCTAAAACAAAATTAGGTGGATGATAAGAATCTAACCCGAACTTGAGACGACGAACTTTGCATTACATCTACAATATTCCATTTTTGTTTTAAAAGGCTCTCTGTTTTTGCTATATATAACCCAACAACTGCTCACCCACCCAACCAGACCCTTACTAATCTATCCAAACAAACACAAAAGCTAGTAATACTTTTTTGTGTTTTTGGCAAATAAGGAGAGTTCATAAACAATGGACGGCGGTTCTCAAAAAAAAAAATAAACAATGGACGGCGGTTTGCTATTACTACTATTCTATGTATTTAAATTCCTCGGTAAGTGATACCTTGGTCCTTCCTTCTTTCAAGGTATTTAATCTCCGAGAGAACCAATATTTGCCACCCTATTCACTCAAAAAAAGTTACTAGTCTAGCATCCAATTTCGATGCCTTAAAAGTTCCAAAGTTTATTACATCCAAAAAGCAAGGCACTCATCCAATTTCGATCTTTCAACTGGTGACGTGACTGAGACTTGAAAATATCGCCTTTAAATTCATTAAAGAAAGAAAGAAAGAAAAGAAATAGACTTGAATTACCCTAACTTTGATCTCATAGAATTGCTTGGCCAGAATTCAACCGACAGATGGAATTTAAACTAAGCTCAACTGAACTGATGCACCACCACGCCATTGTATCCACAAATCCAATTTGAGAGAGACTGCGTTTTCTTCTTCATATCCAAAATATAAATGGAGGATGGACTTTTTGGTCAAGAACTCCGGACGAAGATACAATTATTCCTGCATTAATTAATTGTAGACAGAGGGCAAGCTTATCGTATCCTATTATTCTCACTATTTACTAATTGAGGTTGGTTCAAGTGGTAAGCGACTTCTTCGGCTTAAGTGTGGTCTTGAGTTCGAGTCCTCGGTGTACGTAGAAAACCTCAATTGGGAGACTCACCCACCATTACCTAGATGCGCCAACCGAGTCGAGTTGGATTGGTGTCTTTGATGTCTTTAAAGGTAGATTGGACCGGGATACCGGTGGGAAACCAAACCACCATTCTTAAATTATTATGGTTTAAGAATTGTTCATATGGAATAAAAACATAATTCGCACGATATTTATTAAAGAAAATTAATAGTTTTAAATGAAAGTCTTCCTATATGAATACTTTTCTACATATATAAATCGTGTTTGAAAATTTTAGTCACTAAATCTTTCTATCGTTTCAATAATTTAATACTTATGATAGTAATTACTAGAAAATAAATAAATAATGATCCCCGACCAACTATTTTTTAGGAAATGCTATGGTTTGCCAGCAAACTATGCTACCCCTCCACGGCTAGAGGTGTAAACGAGCCGAGCCAGTTCGTGAGCCGTTCGAGATCGGCTCGGTGAAAGTTCGTATTCGGCTCGACATTATCAAGCCGAGCGAGTGGAGCTCGAGCTTGGCAGTATTTGGCTCACTAAGCTCGCAAGCTTTACCGAGGCTTATCAAATTATAATATTTTACCGAGCCTTATCAAATTAAATAAGCATTTAATATAAACGAGCCTAATTGAGCCGAGCTCGAGCTTTTTGATTCTCCATCGAGCTCGAGCCGAGCTGGAGCTCAATAATTCTTTTTTTAGCTCGAGCCGAGCCTACCTATATTCGGGCTCGGCTCGGCTCGATTACACCCCTAGCTGGATCTAGTCACTATGGGCTAGATGAATTTATTTCTAGAACCAACAATCTGTTGTTGACTTGTTAAGTTCAACAGGTAAACAGATTTTAAGTTCTCAATCCGACACGACCCGACCCATTAAATAATCATGTCGTATCATGTCAGACTTGTTTATAATTGTATCGAGTTCGGGTTGACCTATGGCTTAACCTATTAAACCTATCAAGTTTACAAATTGGTTTGGAGTTTATACTTTTTAACCAAATAGGCATATAATTTGATTTTTTTATATTAAATAAAGTTATAAATCATTGAATCATATTGTAATAATATTTTAAAATATTTATAAAATATTATTAGAAAATTTTAGTAACCATGGCCTTAAATATTAAAATAAATAGTCTTAAATCAATAAAATATATATACTCTAAGTATAATCGGGTCATAAATAGGTACCTATTAGGTTGGCGAGTCATCCGCTACCTGACCTGCTAATTTTTGTCTTGTGTCAGGTTAACCTATTTAACCAAACGAGTTAAAAATTTCTGACCTAAACCTACTAATTTCTTTATCGAGTTTGTGTCAAAACTCGTTTTGCCAAGTCAAGGTGTTCTACTTGTACGCTCCAAGGCCATTCGTTGGAGACCAATATTTGGGCTACAAACCCCAAGTACTTATCCCTGGCTGATACGAACCTAAATGTTTTTTCAGGCCATATTCCCAGATCTAGTTCAAGAACTAGGTACATGTGTAACCAAGGGTTATAATAGTAATCTACATTACAGCTACTCCTAGTTGCGAGAATAAGTAAAAGGCATGATAAAGTAAAGGGAAGGAAAGGTAAATTGTGAAAAGGTAAACTGCGAGAAAAGTAAAGGTACTGATGTTAGTTATATGCCCAAAAGCCAATCTATGGATGATTGTAGTCATGTATATACATTGAGGTTATTCCAATAAATATGATTATAAGATAATTACTTGCACATATTTATAACCCTAGTTTATGTATTTGATATATTCTTAAATGTCCCTAGTCGGTTATTATTATGGACGGGTTGTAATAATAAATTAAGACTAGCGTATGTTGTGAATTTATATGTGATATGAATTCTACATACGGGTACAAGTTAGAGAACTTGTGGACCGGACCGACCCACATAAGAACACTACATGGAACGTTATATGTATGTCATTAGTGTTTCTTATAGATGTGTTGTCCTTTGACCTGAGATCGTCAAGGTATCCAACATATGAATCATATGCTTTGATATTATACCTAGTCACCCGTAACTGGGTGGACATAAGGGTAATCATTGGGTATATGACTAGTATGTAGAGGGTTTTGATTGATCAAGACGGGATTCGTTCGACCCATATAACGGGTATATTATCATATGATTTCTTGATAGAGTTGAACTGTGAAATGCATGGCCATGCTCGGATTAGGTGATATGTTGATATCACGGGTATCCGTTTTATACAGTTAACTCGGGGATCAAGAAACATAGATTAGACATATATGAGATTGGCATATTCCATGTCTCATGTTTGATCTTGATAATTGGACGAAAGGACGATGACATATTCCGAGGCATAGAGAATCAGTAATGATCTTGTCGTTCGGGTAGCAATGATGTGTTGCTAGACGCCGCTCTTTGTTTATGATTGTAAAATGAGTTTTACAATCATTGCCGGACGTTACAAGTGCCTACAGGGTCACACACATAGAACCGTTGATTCGGGCAGGTGGTCGAACCGTGGTTGGACCATGGTTGGACCGGGTGTGGTTGGACCGTGGTTGGACCATGGTTGAACCAGGGTCGTTTTGGCACATTAATTACCAGAATTATTGGGTCAAACTTAGTGCTTTGTGAGTGTTTTATGTCTGGTTGTGTTTTAGTGGAAGCATAATAATGAAAGTCATTATCATGGGGCCAAAGTGTTGGCCATTAACACTAATCAATCATGCTTATTGAGTGGGGTTTTTGTGTGGCTAATTGATCAGATCATTAGCTCATTCTCTGCCCTTCTCCACGTTTTTGAGACACCCAAAACACTCTCTGAAGCTTCTCTTCTTTGTGTGAAAGAAGGAAGTACAAACACACCCATATACACAAGCTCCCATTCTAGTTGCTAGCACACCAAGTGGGAGTGCCCGTTCTTGGATGCGTGTGACGTTTCCGGGACGATCAAGGTTCGTGTGGATACCGTAGAGGAGGGGACGTTTACATCCTGCTCTTGCTGGTTCTATACTTATAATTAGGTGAAAGATCCTAATCTCCAAGTAAGTAAAAATTGTTATTCGGTTTTGTAGCCTCACATGTGGTTCTAGGGTAGTTTCCTATCTTTCCGCTGCTTTATGAGCCTTTGTATGAGTGTCATATAGCTCTTAGGAAACTTACAGTGGTAGCGGAGCCTTCTTGTGAAGCTCTGAACCGGGTATATGTGCATATGGTGATATGTTCATGCATGTACAAATGATATGTTATGTGAGATGTAGCATGATCATTGTATGTTGATTTCAATTGTATATGTGATATATGTGTTTGATGTTGAGTGTTTTGACAAAAGAGTTTTGAAAAACCGAGTAGTTGATTGATATGAGATGTCAATCAAGAGTTTATGGCAGTAGGTCGAAGGGTTCGACCAAGAAAAACCGAGTGTCGGTTTGTGTTTTGAGCAATTGTTGTTCATGAACTTTTGGGCCAAAAACATCGATGTTTTTATGACAAACATCGATGTTGGCATGATGATTGGCCTCGGCCGAATCACTAAAACATCGATGTTGTAGGACAAACATCGATGTTCTCATGCAACTTCTCAAAAACATCGATGTTTAAAAGTTAAACATCGATGTTATTTGAGCTCGGCCAATTTGGTTGAAATTCCAGAATTCAAATAACATCGATGTTTATATTTAAACATCGATGTTTTTGGATTCAGGAAGTTACAACATCGATGTTCTATTTAAACATCGATGTTTTTATGCTACTGCCAAATTTTGAACTTTCAGGGTACTCAAAACATCGATGTTGTAGTGTCCAACATCGATGTTTTTGAGCTACTGCCAATATGTTGGGAAAGTTAGACTTTCACAACATCGATGTTTAAGTTTAAACATCGATGTTTACTTGTCACAACATCGATGTTCTTGTGTAAACATCGATGTTCATATAATTTTTGGGCCGGGGCTCCGCCCCGAGCCCTGGCAAGGGCGCTGCCCCTTGACCCCGCCCGCTAACCGGCTAGCGGGACCGCCGTACTACCTCTGCGTAGCGGCTTATATTGCATATGATGCATAATTATATTGATGAAATATTAAGTTCTTAGTTGCCTTCCATGATAAGCACTCATCAAGCTTAAGATCAACAATTGGTAGTTTCTGCCAAAGTAGGGTGCCATTGTTTATCCTAAGAAGGTGCGAGTGGATAATTGTAATATCTCGATTGCTTGTTGTGGGTTTGGACTTAACTAGGTTATCTTAATAGGATTAAGGACCTAGAGGCAAGGGTTGAGCAATGTCTATAAGATAGACTTGAACAAGCTGTTGTTCACTCAACTATCCAAGAGTTACATAGAGATGTAATTGACAAAGAGTTGTCTACCTAAATAACTATGATGTAGGCTTATCAGCCAAAGCTGACTTATGTTGTAGTGAAATATGGATCTTGGCCTACTTGTTGTTCTTTTAATTGATTCCTAGTAGGAGCATCATTTAATTAAATCCCTTGTTAAATGATTTATGTATGCATGACTCTTATTTGTGTGAATTGATCTTTGTTGTAGAATTACCATGGCACAAAACACAGGTACATTGTCATTGCGATCTGTCCTTGAGAAGGAGAAACTTAATGGGAACAATTTCCTAAAGTGGTATCGCAATCTGAGGATCATCCTCAGACAAGAAAAGAAACTGTATGTCCTCGAAGGGCCTGTTCCGATTGAACCGGCGCCTAATGCACCAAGGGCAGAAAGAGATGCTTACAAGAAGCATCTTGATGATGCAGTGGATGTTTCATGCTTCATGCTTATGGCCATGGAATCTGAAATTCAGAAGCAACATGAGCTAATGGGGGCGTTCGATATGATCGAACACCTTAAGATGCTCTTTGAGGAGCAGGCTAGGCATGAGAGGTATGAGACCTCCAAAGCATTATTCCAATGCAGAATGGCTGATGGATCACCCGTGAGGCCTCATGTGCTCAAAATGATCGGATACATTGAGAGCCTTGAGGGTCTAGGGTTTCCTTTGCAAAAGGAATTGGCTGTGGACCTTGTCTTGCAATCGTTGCCGGACAGTTATAGCCAATTCGTGATGAACTTCAACATGAACCATCTTGACAAGTCGTTGTCAGAGTTGCTCAACATGTTGGGGACAGCTGAACAACAAATGAGGACAAATAAGTCCAACATTCTGTTGTTTGGCAAGGGCAAAGGAAAGGGTAAGGCAAAGTATGACAAGAAGAAGAAGGGTGCCAAAAGGTTTGGTGCTTGTGCTTCTGCTTGTGATCATGTGCTGAAACCCAAGGGTGGAGTTGCAAAGGATGGACATTGTTTCCATTGCAACAAACCGGGCCATTGGAAGCGCAACTGCCCAGTTTACCTTGAAGAGGTAAAGAGGAACAAGAAGGGAAGTGAGACTTCTACTTCAGGTATTTTCGTTATAGAAGCTAATATTTCTACTTCTGCATCATGGGTATTAGATACCGGATGTGGTTCTCACATTTGTGTAAATGTGCAGGAACTAAGAAAGAGTAGAAGGTTGGCGAAGGGTGAAGTAGACCTACGTGTCGGGAATGGAGCAAGGGTTGCTGCATTAGCCGTAGGGACTTATTTTCTATCTTTACCTAGTGGCTTGGTTTTAGAACTTGATGATTGTTATTTTGTACCTTCCATTAGCAGAAATTTGATTTCTGTATCTTGTTTGGACAAGAAAGGATTTTCATTTGTAATAAAGAACAAATGTTGTTCAATTTATTTCAATGATGTATATTATGGTGGTGCAAATTTAAGCAATGGATTGTATGTTCTAAACCTTGAGATGCCGATCTATAACGTTAGTACGAAGAAGGTTAGAATAAATGATTCTAACGAAACCTACCTTTGGCATTGTCGTTTAGGCCATATAAACGAAACTCGCATTGCGCAACTCCATAAAGATGGATTGCTAGACTCATTTGATTTTGAATCATATGAGACATGTGAGTCATGTTTGTTAGGCAAAATGACTAAGGCTCCCTTTAAGGGTAAAGGTGAAAGAGCCTCGGACTTATTAGGTCTCATACATACTGATGTATGTGGACCAATGTCTACACAAGCTAGAGGTGGTTTTCAATACTTCATTACGTTTACTGATGACTTCAGTAGATACGGCTACGTGTATCTAATGAGACACAAGTCGGAATCCTTTGAAAAGTTCAAAGAATTTAAGAATGAAGTACAGAATCAGCTCGGGAAAAGTATTAAGATGCTTCGATCTGATCGAGGCGGTGAATACTTAGACCGAGGTTTTCTTGACTATCTAAGGGATTGTGGTATAGTATCACAACTCACTCCGCCGGGTACACCTCAATGGAATGGTGTATCCGAAAGGAGGAACCGAACCTTGTTGGACATGGTTCGTTCGATGATGAGTCAAGCTGACCTTCCTTCCTCCTTTTGGGGACATGCACTATTGAGTGCTGCTTTTACACTTAACCGTGTTCCGTCTAAATCAGTCGAAAAGACACCATATGAGATATGGACTGGGAAGCGTCCCAATTTATCTTTTATGAGGATTTGGGGTTGCGAGGCTTACGTAAGACGTGACGCTTCGGATAAACTTGGCCCAAAATCCGAGAAGTGCCTATTCGTAGGTTACCCTAAAGAAACTAAAGGGTATAACTTCTATAATCCCACCGACCACAAAGTGTTTGTTGCTCGGACAACGATTTTTCTAGAAAGACAATTTATTTCTAGAGGAATCAATGGGAGGAAAATAGAACTCGAAGAAGTTCGAGATCTAGAGACTGAGACGGAACAAGAACAGGAACCACAAGGTGTTGTGGACGATAATCCTGTTTCTGTAACACACGGACCGCGTCGGTCAGATAGGATTTGGCATGGGCCCGAGAGATATGGATTTCTCGTGACTCATACCGGTGATGTGATGCTCATAGATGAGGATGAGCCCACTGCTTATCAGCAGGCCGTTACGGGTCCGGACTCCCAGAAGTGGCTAGAAGCCATGAATTCGGAGATGGATTCCATGTATCAAAACAAGGTATGGACCTTGGTTGATCCACCCGAAGGGGTAAAACCCATAGGGTGCAAGTGGGTCTTCAAGAAGAAGACCGACATGGATGGTAATGTGATTACCTATAAAGGACGGTTGGTTGCAAAAGGTTTCAAACAAGTTCATGGTATAGACTATGATGAAACCTTCTCACCAGTTGCCATGGTTAAATCCATCCGGATTCTTTTGGCTATAGCCGCATACCATGATTATGAAATATGGCAAATGGATGTCAAAACCGCTTTCCTTAACGGAAATCTTTTAGAGGATGTGTACATGACACAGCCTGAGGGTT
>JAKUCV010000533.1:72528-113554 GCA_028386065.3 Turnera subulata | reverse complement strand
TCTTGGATTCGTGTGACGTTTCCGGGACGATCAAGGTTCGTGTGGATACCGTAGAGGAGGGGACGTTTTCATCCTGCTCTTGCTGGTTCTATACTCATAATTAGGTGAAAGATCCTAATCTCCAAGTAAGTAAAAATTGTTATTCGGTTTTGTAGCCTCACATGTGGTTCTAGGGTAGTTTCCTATCTTTCCGCTGCTTGATGTGCCTTTGTATGAGTGTCATATAGCTCTTAGGAAACTTACAACTGAAAGTAAATGTGATGAAGTAAAGAATTACAAAAGTAGGATAACTATGTATATTGTATTGGTTTGGTTGACGATATCCAATTTACAAGTACAAGGATCTTATTTATACTATACACACAACCGAAATTTAACCCTTAATTGGTTTGTAAACTTAGAAAATATAAGATGATCGTCATAATTAAAACCTACAAAATATAAGAATTAATTACGACCTTAGCTATCTTTTTTTTTGTCTGAAACCAAGTCATATATCATATATATGCAAAATCAAAATACAACACAAAATGACAGAGCCTACAAAAAAGGAGCATGGCTATGTACTTCCCTATCTGTGGTTAACAGTTGAGTAGTTATAACATTCTTTAACTATAACATTAGCCTCTTCCTGTATGAAGTCAAAAGAAATATGAGTATGACTTTGTATGAAGTCCAATAGCTCAAAAGCTATACTGTCTAAGTAATCTTCCTGGTAAAGTTCTTCCTTTAGCCACTCTACTATCTCCTTCGAAGAGATCTCCATAAACACATCAAAAGAGGCATCCCCTTGCAACACTTGGGTCGCATGCCAAACTGCCAATCTGAAAACTTTAATCTAATTACATCTTCCAAGGTGAGCCTGAAACCCTCCTCGCCAATCCTTAGTATGATCTCTCAAAATGCCACCAGCAAAGCCGAGCCATGAAGTTGGGTCAATGAATATGGCAAGGTTCAGCTTAAGACTATCATGTGTAAGGGGAGCCATTTGCAAACACTGGCTGGCCCACTACTCTGCCGGAAACTGCTGGTCTCTTCGCTATGCAAAGCTTTCCAATACCCTGACCCACCTGTTTCACAACATCAGTAGGTATTGAGGGATACCGAAAATCAGGGTCAAAGAGGGCCTGGTTCCGCAATTTCCATAACAACCAACAAGTGACTGCAAATCTAGTATTCCAAGCACTATCATCCCATTCCAAGTTGGAAAATAACCAAGAGGTTAGGCCATCAGTAAAACAACCATAAAGTTTCCTTGGCAAAAATACAATCTCGCACAATATGCAGGACGGATTCCACCGGACTACTTCAATTGGCACATAGTGGGTTGGTTGTCATGTGCCTTTTGAACTGGACCTCATTGGAAAGGAGTCTATCATGCCCAATGAGCCACAAAATGAACATATTCTCTTTGGCCCTGGCCATTTCTACACCAATTTCCATAATTTGTCCCTCTCATGCCAATAGCTCTCCTCTAAAGCTGTGTAAGCCGACTTGACTGAGAAAAGCCCCTTGGAATTAGGTTGCCAGCTAACTACATCAGGGTCCTTATCCACCTTTAGGGGAGTCGCAAGGGATAAGAGCTCCAAGGAGGAGTCCGAGGCATAAGGAGAAATTCTTTCCTAATCCCATGTACCCTCCTTTTTAACTAGCTGAAAAACACTACATTTCCTCAACTCTACAGGAATGGTATCTAATATACCATCACCTATAGCCTTCTCCTCACCCAGCCAAAGGTCTTCCTAAAAATTTATCGAGTGCCGTCCTTCACTTCCCACTCGATTAAACAATGGAAAGAGGGCCAGATTGTAGAAAGGGCCCTCCATAGAGATGTGCCTGCTCTCTTCTGCCAACAGCCGCCTGATAAGACACCAGATTTGAAGTATTTGTGTCGAAAAATCTTAACCCAAAAGATATCCGGTGCAATAAGAATTTTCCAGGTTATTTTCATGAGACATGCATCATTGTAGGATTGCTTCTTGCGGATGCCAAGACCTTCACACTCTAAAGGCTCACAGATTCGATCCCAGCCAATAAGATGGACTTTCTTTTCCTGACCAGTGGACCTCCAAATAAATTTTATGCAGATAGCACCGAGTTTATCACAAATATGGCGTGGCAGCCGTATCGTCTATATGGTGTACATCGGAAGTGCAGAAAGTACGGACTTGGTGAGGGTGATTCTACCGGCTAAGGTGAGTTGCTTTGCCTTCCAGCCGTTAAGCCTATTTTGGGCCTTTTCCAAAATGTGTGAGTATGTCGTCTTGGCCACCCTTGAGTGAATGAGGGGAACTCCTAGGTGTTTGCCTAGGCCTGCAGTTTTGGTGAACCCAAACTCATTGTTGACCTCCATCGCCTTATTTGCTGGCACATTAGTGAAGAAATAAATCCTTGATTTTTCCCCACTAATCTTCTGTCCAGATAAGCTACAAAAAGTGTTTAGGCACTGTTGGATGACTTGGACCTAATGAACATCGGCATTAGCAAATAATAATAAGTCGTCTGCGAAGAATAAATAGGATATTTTGGGCCTTCCTCTAGAAACAAAAATCGGTTCCCACTCCTTCTTCGAGACAGCCTGTTGGATGAGGTGACCAAGTCTCTCCATACATAGGACAAAAATGTAAGGACAGAATGGGTCATCCTGTCTAATGCCTCTCGAAGGGGAGAAAGAATCAGTTACTTCCCCATTCCAACTGACTTGTAACAATGTAGTAGAGATACACTTCATTATAATCTCCACCAATCTCAGACTGAGGCCGACATCAATCAAGGTCTCCTCAATAAAACTCCATCAAAGGCGGTCATAGGCCCTTTGTAAGTCTATCTTGATAGCCATAATCCTCGACTCCCCCTTCTTTTGCTTCATAAAGTGAATAATTTCCTAGGCGATGATGATGTTATCAGTAATCAGCCGCCCTAGAACAAAACTACTCTAGTTCGCGCCACTAAATTTTCCAAGAGACTCTTTAACCTGTTGACAATTAGCTTAGTGACTGCTTCATAGATCATATTACACAAACCAATTGGTCTGAATTGTGTGATTCTCTCTGGTTGCTCTATCTTGGAAAGGAGGATGATGAGGGTTCTATTGATTCTGTCATCCCAAAATTCCTCCTCGAAAATTCTCCTCAAAAGCGAGAAAACACTAGGGCCAACCGTTTCCTACTGGGTTTGATAGAATATAGCGTGTAGTGCTTTGTGGCCCATTTGGAATAGGCACTACTTAACCTCCTCGGGTGATAGAGGCCTGTCCAGTTCTGCAGCAGATTCTGGGTCCAAACGTGGAAATAAATTGTCAGTGATAAGATGTGGCGACGTTAGTGGTTCCTCCCTGAACAGATTAGTAAAGTAGGTTGTCTCCATCCTTTCTAGAGTTTCTGGGTCATCTTGCCACCTCCCTTGGTCATCCCTCAAGGCTTGAATCTTGTTGTTCCTTCTTCTGATAATGGTGGAGGCGTGAAAGAAAGAGGTGTTTCTATCTCCTTCTAACACCCAGTGGTTACAAGCTTTCTAGCGCTAATAAATTTCTTCCTGTAGAAGTACCACATCAAGCTCAAGCCTTAGCTCTGCTTCCAGATTCGATAGGAAAGGGGATGACATGGCTTCTAGGGCTCGCTGAATACCCTCTAATATGGCTAGTAGTCTCCTTTTTCTCAAATGGATGTTCCCAAAACTATTTTGTTTCAAATTTTTACCCTGTTGGAGAAGTGGTCAATTGTGGATTAAAAATCGTCAAAGCTTGGCCAGTTATCTACGATAAACTACGAGAAGCCCGGATGTGTGAGCCACGTCGTTTGGAAGTGAAACGGGCGATTGGCCGGTGGGGGAGGGGGTGTACCCGCTTTCAAAAGGATTGGGTTCTGATCAGAGCCAGTCCTTGCTAGTTGGAAGACCGACTCGTCATAGAATTTAAGGCGCCAGGTGCTGTCGCACATAAACTTGTCTAGTCTAGCTCTTTTCGACCCACTCTTCCAAGTGTACTTGCACCCTGTAAAGCCCAAATCTAAAAGATTAGAATTCTGCATACAATTCACAAATAACCTATTCGACACCACCTGTCTACCAAAGCTATTCCTCCACTCAGCCCCTGCCAAAGCCGAATTGAAATCCACGGCCAATAGCCAGGGTTCATTAATAGAGTTTGCTAACGCCTCTAGGTTTTTCCACATAAACTTCCTCCAGCATTCCTGGGGGCTCCCATAAACTACGGTAAATAGGAAGGAGTCATTCTGAACTGAGATTCTCGTATGTATATGATTGAAAATAACTGAAATATGGACCCTTGACTCGTCCCACAATAGCCAGATCCCCCCAGCAAACCCTCCCGCCTCCACTATGTGTGAGTTAGAAAACCTGAGTTTTTTGATTACTTGGTCTGCCTTCTTCCCGCTTATCTGAGGCTCCAAAATAACAACACCTAGGTTATTAATCCGGCGTAACTCTTTACACAGCCTTGAAAATTTCCTTTTGCCAGTCCCTTGGCAATTCCATGCTATGATGGGTATCATGATCAAGGGCAAAGGGTAGCCTACTGGCTAACAGTCACTGGTGCGAAAGGGCCAAAGCCAGAAACCTAGATGGTAATATGGCAATTCCATGCTATAGGAACCTGGAATAAAGGATTTTTTGGTACCTGTACTTGGCCTCGATTTGGGTTTTGGTACCTGTACAGAAATTTCATATTTTTTGGTACCTGTACTTGGTAGTTTTCATGAATTTTGGTACTTCCGGTGACCGTACGCTCGCCGGAGACACGTGCCGAATTTATATGAGGCCACATCATCTTGGTGGTCAACCCCACCTGGGTCCCCCCAATCTCAATCCGAAACCACCAAAAAACCGACCCGTTCCGGGTCTAACCATACCAAATATCCCAATTTCATTTTTAAAAAGTGAAATTTAAATTAAAATACATTGCAAAATTAATTTAAAATAAATAACTAATCTCACGGGTAAATAAGAAGTGACATTAAAATTTAAGAATCATAATTTTTTAAAAAAATATAAATAAGTATTTAAATTTTATATATCTACTTTCTAAAAAAAGAAATTTTTATTTTTAAAAATAATGATAATAATTTCTAAATTTTTTTTAAAAAATAAAATAAATTTTTTATATTTTTAAAAAATATATTTTAAACAAAATTATTGTAAATTTTTTTATTTGAAATTTAGAATTTTTATATAATTTTTCTAAAATAAAAATAAATTATTATATTTAAAAATTAAAATAAAATATAATTTTAAAATTAAAATAAATTTATATAAAATTTCACATAAATATATAATTTTTATGTTTTTTTAAAATTAAAATAAAAATTTATATTTTAAATTTTTTATATATATTTGTTAAAATAAAATGTTATTTTTTAAAATTATTCATAAATTTATGTTAATAAATTATGATATTATTTTAAAATTATAAAAAGTTATATTTACATAATTCAATTTAATAAAAATTTTATTTTAAAAAATTTTATATTTTTTAAAATATAATTTTTTTATTTTAATCTCACTTCTTATTTATAAATTAGACTAATTAATTAATTTTAATTAATTTTATAATCCTTTTTAAATTTAATCTCACTTTTAAAAATAAAATTTTGGTATTTGGTTGGTTAGACCCTGGGTCGGTTTTTTGTGGTTTCGGGTCAAAATTGGTGGAATCCGGGTGGGGTTGACCCTTAGATGAAGTGGCCTCACATAAATTGGACACGTGTCTCCGGTGACCGGAAGTACCAAAATTAATGAAAATTACCAAGTACAGGTACCAAAAAATCCTTTATTCCATAGGAACCTAGATGGTCTTTCAGGCAGTACTCCCTCTGTTTTTTTTTTCTTAAGGCGTTTTGGAGTTGTGCACAACCCTCAAGAAATGCCTTTAATTTCATAAAGTCACTTACATATTGACAAATTTAACCCTCTAACTTTATTAACAAAATTATCATTAGCCCGCCAAACCTCTTGTTTTAACTTTGATTAAAATCATTTAAGCGCCAGCGCCAATTTTTAAGATGATGATATTTAAATATTTTCCCCTTCACTATAACTTTATAAACCTCTGTACTTAACAAACTGACATTTTTAATTTCTATGTCTTAATAAACATATTAAAAACAATGGAATGTGATGGAGTTTTGTTCGACTTAAACATTGAACCGCTAGAAGAGGTATTGGATGCAGATCAAAATACCTCACCAGAAGGCACAATCCCTATCAATATCCCTGGTATGTTTTGAAATTTATGCTTTAGTAAATTTTATATTGAATTCTTATGCTTTATATTGAAATTTATGTTTTGAAATCCCTGTCAAAATACCTCACCAGAAGGCACACTTTACTGTTACCAACGTTAACTAAACTGCCACTAGTAGAATACAATAAACAATCAAGAAAGGCAAAAGAAGATGTAAAATACTTATTTTTATGAATATTGCTGAAGAGGAGAAAGGCCCATGCAAAACCATTGTATATCCCCCAACTCCTGAGGCAATTTATAGAAGGCTAATATATAGGCAAACTTTGGTAAAAAAACTTTGCTAATTTTAACAAACCATATATGCTATTCGCGATCAGTATACCTCAAAGACATAAAAACAGCTGATAACTCCAACCTGATAACTCTTCTTCGACTCTTCAAACCAACCTTTACCTGCAAAACCCAAAAAAAAAAAGATGCCACGAGCGGCCGGTCCCATGGACCTCAACCTTGTCCCCATCAACAGGTCCCCCGCCACCACTGTCGGCGTTGCCGGCGGAACCACCATTACCAGCAACAAACCGGCGCAGCAGAAGCCCTTGACCATAACCGACCTGTCGCCGGCTCCCATGCACGGGTCCCAGCTACGCGTCGCCTACCAGGGAGTCCCCGGGGCCTACTCCGAAGCCACTGCCGAGAAAGCCTACCCTAACTAAAAGGACAAGAACAAAATCATCAACAACACGGGTTCCATGCTTTTGCTTTATCTCTTTCACAATCTATATTTTGAAGTAGGCATCCAAGAACAAGAACAAAAAGATAAAGCAAAAGCATCAAACTAAAAAAAGAGAGACAGAGAGAGCAAATATAGAATAAAAAAGTGAAAGAGTATGGAACCCGCTTTGCTTTCCTTGAGATAGAAATCAAGTACCAAATCCACAATCTAGCCTTGCTTTTCGTTTTTAAAAATTACCAACTTGCCAACAGATGGGTTCACAGCATTCAAAGAGTTTGGGGGGAAAAAGAGGGGGAGAATCAAAGGAATCCAATCCATCATATTTTACAGGAAAATGAAAGGAACTGACCCAACCAACTGATCTCCTTTGAGATAAAAAAAGCTTGACCCAATATTACTTGGATTCCACCACTCATGCTTTACTAACTAGCCATTACAACCGCCACTACTGCTACTACTACCCTAACTGCGAGGCCATCCCCTGCGACCAATTCGAGGTGGCGTTCCAGGCGGTTGAGCTCTGGATTGCAGATCGTGCGGTGCTGCCCGTGGAGAACTCCCTCGGCGGCTCAATCCACCGGAACTACGGCCTCCTCCTCCGCGACACGGCGGCGATAGCGAGCGCACGCGCCGCGGAGCTGTACGGGCTGGAGGTGCTGGAGAACGGGATCCAGGACGACTCCGGGGACGTGACGCGCTTCGTGATGCTGGCGCGTGAGACGATCATCCCCCGCACCGACCGGCCGTTCAAGGCCTCGATCGTCTTCGCCCACGACAAGGGGACCAGCGTGCTCTCAAGGTGCTGTCGGCGTCGCCTCCCTTTACACCGGCAAGCCCGCTTACCAGACGCCACGAGCGGTGGCATCTTCGATGGCGAGCAAAGCGAGATGATGAGGACGGCGGCGAGAGAAATGAGAGAGCAGACGGGTTTGGCATTTGGCTTGGCGAGAGAAAGGAGAAGAGAAGATGGGGGAGAAAGATGGCTCGGTTTGGGCGTGATGAAATAAGAAAGGAAGAGATAAGGATGAAGAAAGAAAAAGAAAAATGGGGAGAGAGGGAAAGAATGGGGTTGTCGGGAAAGAAAAATGGAAATTGGAGGTGGATAAGCTTTTGGCTTGTCTGCCATTTGCTTTTGTCTTCCAACTTGCTGTGATAAGCGTGATAGAAATAGAAAGAGGCGTGACTCGATAAAGTAAATTACTGTCGAACTTGCCATTGATTTCGGGAGAATTGATTGAATGTTTTTATAATATTGCAGACAATTACGTTGAAGATGCCATGGAAACAAAACCAATAACTTCGGTGAATAGAGAGCTAATGAAGTCATACTTAATTGAAAAGGTTATACCTGCTATCAAAGAAAAATGGCCACGCGAGGATTGCAGATCTCCAATATTTATTCAGCAAGACAATGCCAGAACTCATATTGATAAAGATGATATTGATTTTTGCCAGGCAGCTTCTGCAGATGGATTTGACATTCGTTTGATATGTCAACCCCCTAATTCTCCAGATTTAAATGTTTTGGATCTTGGATTTTTTAGTGCTATTCAGTCTTTACAGTATAAGGAGGCGCCGAAATCCATTGATGAGCTTGTTGCTGCGGTTGTGAAGGCGTACGAAGATTTTCCAGCAGTGAAGTCCAATCATATCTTTGTGACACTGCAATTATGCATGATCGAGACTATGCGAGGAGAAGGTTCAAATAATTATAAAATTCCACATATCAACAAAGCAAAGTTAGAAATGGCTCAGCAGCTTCCAATTCAATTAAAATGCGATAATGTATTAGTACAACAAGTTTTAAATCAGTTGAACTGAATATTTAAATTTTTCCTATCATGACTGGGATGTAGTCACGCAAAGAATTTTCAGTATTCGACTTATGATAATTTTGTAATTAATTTTTTCTTAGGATTTCAATTTTTTTAAGGCTACGTTGTTATTCCTCTTCTTAATTTGTTGAATGTTTAAAGATTTTTGTATGGTTGGTTAAATCTTGTTTTCTAAATAAATTTATGTTTATTTTAAGGTTAATTTTGTCATTTGGTGACGAAACAATCAGGAATTGGAGTGCGATTATTAATGGGAGGAGTGTAAATATGGGTGGATACGGTTTCTTTAAAGGAAAAAATTAAAGATTACTTGTGAGTATGAGGTGATCAGTACTATAGCCAAGGCGGGAGAGGATAGAAATGGGTCATTTACGCCAAAGTAACCCCACCCTACCACTATCACCAAGAAAATAAGAAAAAAGAAAAAAAGACCCCACACCAAGGGTAAATAAGGAAGATATGGAAACAATTATTTAAAAACACTCAAAACGACTTATAAATAAAAACACAGCCACACCCCCAAAACGTCTTATAATTTTGAACGGAGGGAGTATTTCCCAATTCTAGTTCAAGGACTAGGTATGTGATATAACCAAGGGTTACGGTGGCATGATCAAAAGGTCGTTATTCTCCTGGTCCACATATTGCTCATGAGCTATACAGTTTTTTAGAAAAAAAAATCTATCCACAGAGAAAATCCAACAGTTCCTTCCTTGAGCATTTGCCAATTATCTTCCCAACTTTATCCTAAACATATCCACTTACACATCAACACTGTCAAAGGCAAGGAAAGGTAAATTGCAGAAAGGTAAACTGCAAGAAAAGTAAAGATACTAAAAGTAAAGGCGATAAATTAAAGAAAGATAAAAATGGGATAAATGTGTATGTTATATTGATTTAATTGATGGTGCCCAATATACAAGAACAAGTGTCCTATTTATATTATACATAACAGCCGAACTTTTGTGAACCTGAAAAAATCCAAGATGACCGTTATAATTAAAACTTAGAATGTATAAAAATTAATTACGGTGTTAGCCATCTTGGATTGGCTTATAGTGCATTCTAAAAGACCCAACCCACGGTGTAAACAATTATATTTTAAAATCTAAAAATAGAAGGAGTACTTAGTTCAATTTTACTTGAATTGCTTTTCATGATCAAAGTAATGGGCGCCTATAACAAAGCCCTTAAATATGCCCTTTAGTTCGCCTCCACTTTCCAATGAAATTCTAGAAAGACCAACATACTCTACAACGGCATGACCCATTCTCCAAAAACCCACGAGCACCCCGACTCCGACTATAACAAATTTCATGAAATGGAACATAAAACTCAATTAAAATATGATATCAAGGTCCCCACCGCGCCAGCTACAGGGAAAAAAAAGAGACATTCGTATAAATAAATAAACTAATCCGTAATATCAAATAAATTAAGGACTATATAAAATGAGGCGGATAGAAAGAAAGAATAGATAGATAATGCTATTGCTAGGTGGGAGAGAACAAGCAAGGATAAAAATAGTCTCTCCCCACAACTTTGAACATTCTACAGACGGCCGTGGATCATATAAACTTTGGAGCAATAATCATTAGAAAGAAAGGGAATTTGGTCAAACGCAAGGATTAAATGATGGGAAAGATCACATAATACTATTACAAGATGAAGTCATATATAGTAGTATCTTTTTTATTTCTTCTGGATGAATCCGCCGTTGGATGTGGTCCTAAAGCTTTGTAACCCAATGAATGGGTGGGGGGGATAATTAAAGATATTAGGTGGTACTACTGTAAATGATTCGTGGGGAGCTATTGACGGACGGAGGGACATTGGAGAAGAATCATCCAATTTGTCCCCAGGAGGAGAAATAAAAAAAAAAAAGTGTGAGAACTTAATATTATATATAATAATTATTAAAGATTACATTATAACAAGTGCCTAAAAAGACATGATATTGCATGGTAGAAGGGGGGTGTTACTTCATGTTATGTTCATACATAAACACTATACAAAGAACCTCATCATTCCATTCCCCCTTTTGAAAAAATCAACAAAACAAATAGATATCTGGGAGAAACAAAACCCACAGATTTCAATAGACTGAAGGGGAAGGAAAGGAGCAAAGTCAGTTGCTCGAGGAAGAAAAAGAGGGAGGAAGAGGCCAAAGACAGCACTCAAATCAAAAGGGAATTAGACTTCGTATCCAAATGGATGGAATGGAAACAACTGTAGAGGAGGTTGTTGTTGTTGTTAGAGTAGAAGAACTTAGGACTTAGGAGCAGAATCTCAGTCAACAAACTAGTCAACTATGTATGTATACATATATACTATTAATATGGCACTGCCACTTGGCATTTGTTTTTTGTTTCTCGCATCCATGGTGATATGCATAGTAGTAGTATATATAGATTACTAATATTGGAGGAGAAATTAAGTCATTAGGAAAGGGAGAAATTGGAAGGGAGCTAATGAAAGAAAAGAAAAAGAAACATTTTCTGCACCACATTGGCTTTGGCCGAACCTTTTTTTCTCACTTCTTCATTCTTTTATTTATTTTTCCTTTTTGGTAGTTATCTTTTGGAAGTGTTTTTTTTTCAATTAATAATGAAGGAAGTTTTTTTTGATTAATGGGGGGATTTCTTTTTTGATTTTTTTTTTCTTGCTTTCTGCCCATTAAACAATGAAAATGGCATATTACCAATCATCCTTTCCCCTCTATAGGAAACACCCATCATTGCTCCCAACAATCCTTTTCAACCTTAGAAACCTGAGCTTCTAAGATATTCCCTCCCTTCCTTCCACTCTTCCCATCTTCCATTCTCTCTCTCTCTCTCTCTTTTCTTTGGCACACTCTCACTACTACTAGTACTCACTCACATATGCTTCTCTTCTCTCAATTTAAATATCACCCACCTTTGCAACCTTTTTCTCTCCCCCTCCCTCTCCCTCTTCCCCTCCTCCTCCGCTCTCGCTTTGTTGCTTTCATTCTCTTTAACTTCATCACTCTTTCCTTTAATTTCTTCCTTATATATTACTATCCCTTGTTCACCTTTTATTTCTTGTTTTTTCCTTTTTTTCTAAGTAAGTACTGAGTGATCAGTGGGTGGATGGTGTGGGCTAGCTAGCTAGGTATGTAGAGGCCTAGAGCTAATTAATTTTGTGATCTCACCACCATAGAGATAAACAAGAAGGAGAAGAAGAAGAAGAAGGGGAGGAGGGAAATTTAGAAAAAAAAAAAGAAAAGGGAAAAGAATAGAAGATAAATTAAAGAAATGGATCCATCATCAACAACAACAAGCTCGGTGAATGGATTCTATACATTCCTGACGAGGGGGATGGATGATCTGGAAAGAGCATATCTGTCAAACAACTTCATGTCAATACAATTCCTGCAGAGGGTGGTGTCTCTGCTAAGATCTTCCCACTCTCAGTTGACTTTGCTGGTACAGAAACTGCAGTTGCCGGTTGGGGATAAGTGGCTTGACGAGTACATGGACGAGAGCTCCAAATTATGGGAAGCCTGTCATGTCCTTAAGTCGGGCATCTCCGGCATCGAGAATTACTACTCCGCCGGATTCAACATCACCTCTGCACTTGACAATCATCCCCATCTTAGCCCACAGCTAGCTCGCCAGGTAAAATATATTCAAATATATTAATATACATATATATATATATGTATGTATACATGCATAATCATATAGTTTAAAATAGAATTGAAACATGAATGATGCTGCAGGTAATAAGGGCGATCTCCGGGTGTAGAAGAGAAGCGGTGGGGTTAGAAGAGGAGAACAGAGGGCTGATGGAGACCAGAATCGAGCCGCTGTCGTTGAGGTTGGAGGAGAAGGCGGTGTCCATGGAATCCAAGCTGAACGGGTTCAATGGGTTCAGAGGGGTGCTTTACGCGATGAGGAATGTGAGCTCTCTGCTCCTAATGATCCTTCTATGCGGCCTGGTCTGCTGCTGGCCCCATCCTCCTAATCCTCAATCATCATCATCATATGAATACGATCAAGGCGGGTGCTTGTTCTTTGGATCCGCTTTCATGATCTCCACCGCCAGGCTGCACCGGCGGGTGGCCGCCGGTATTGCCCAGAACAACAACATCCATGGCACCCCTGGGATTTTGCTCTACGAGTTCAGGAGGTCAAAGCTCGCCCTGGAGGAGCTCAGAGGGGAGCTTGAGAAGAACTATGGTATTGGTACTGCTACTATTATTAGTAGTAGTAATAGTGGCCAAGGCCAAGGACAAGGGTTGCAGCTGGGCTGGGAAGCTGAGGTCGGGATTAGGGAAAGAGTGGAGAATTTGAGAGGGTGTTTTCAGGTATTGAGATCTGGGGCTGAGAATATTGTTGCCCAACTTGATGATTTCTTTGATGAGATTGTTGAAGGAAGGAAGATGCTTTTGGACTTTTGCAGTCATAGGTAGACGCGCACACACAGTGTGTGTGTGAGAGTGAGAGACAGAGGGTGTCTCGTCCACATTGTTCTCTTAAAAAAAAAAAGAAAAGAAACAAACAAAATGGATAGGAGAGATAGAATTGGTTCAATCGATATTGTTCAGAACAAAAAAGAAAAAAAAAATTGAAAGAATTTACAGTGTAGAAGAAGAAGCAGTTTATGGGGTTGGTTGGTGCACCTTTATTTTAATTTTCAACCCTTTTTCTCCTCCTCTTTGTTTTTTCTTTTCTTTTCCCTTTTCTTCTGGTTTAATTTTAATTTTTCTTATCACTATTCTTTTAATTTTCTTTTTGTTCCTTCATCGCATTCACTGGTTTTCATTTCGTATAAGCTTGCATGATGGTTTGAGGTTTCTTTGTTGAGATTAATTTCGATCGAAGAAGGAAGACGGTAGTTTTCTTTTTACCAGCCAAGCGAAGAACTACTGATGTTGTAACATCGTAACTTCTTTTCTTCAAAAAAACAAGAGGAAAATCCATGAATATGATGATTGATGAAAAGGATTAAGAAGCACGAACAGACGGTGTATGAATTTTGGGGCCGAGTTGTCGCTCTTTTTTTCTTGGGGGGTTTCTGACTTGGACTTGAGATTGAAAACTCACACTTCTTCTTCCTTAGAAGATTTAGACGGACCCCTTAATCGTTTATTATTACAAGAACCAAAAAGCTCAAAGAAAGCTTCCCAATCGCATGTAAAAAAGATGCATTGGTAGAAGTCTCTACTTGTTTTTTATTTTAAAGAAAAATTGGTCATTGTAAAATTTCAAAGTGGTTTCCCTCTTATGCCGGTTGTGTTTGTAACTTCGTACTGTATATTTGTGTACTGGTTGAATTTTGATATACTTAAAAAGAATAGAGAGAGTGATGTGGTTTCTACTAGTAGTAGCTGTTATATAGAATGAGTAGGAGTAAATGAGACTAATCATTCTTTCTAGTTAGGAGATAGAAGTCTGGTCTAGTGTAGGGGGTGGACTCTGAGATTCCTGGGTTGGCTTTAATAACAAAAGCAGCCATCTTTGCTGCTGCTGCTGCTGCTGCTATGAAAATGTGAAGCTTTTGTCTGATTCGGTTCACTTTGAAAGCAATGGAATTGATGATGAAAGCCTTCCTGCCACGACATCCTTCCCTCCTTCCTCCCTGACATGTCTCTTCTGCGCCTCTCTATTCTTCTCTCTCTTGGAGATAATTATGTTGCCATTTTCCTCTCCCCTTTTTTCGGGGNACTTTTTGTCCCTTGCCGGAAATTCATGCCCTGCCTCCCTCCAAGGGTTCCATTCCATGTATGAGAATGCCCGCCCCAAGTAACCAAAGTAT
Organism: Turnera subulata; assembly: GCA_028386065.3. NCBI lineage: Eukaryota > Viridiplantae > Streptophyta > Magnoliopsida > Malpighiales > Passifloraceae > Turnera > Turnera subulata. Next base: position 99,000 of record JAKUCV010000533.1, on the reverse strand, counting down.
ATAATAATGCCAAAAGCAAACAAAGACATAACGACAAAAATCTTTGATGAATAGAATAAAATAAAAAGCTAAGCTAGCTAAGCACCACCACCACCACCACCATCACCAGCAGAAGCAGAAGCAGCAATGTTATGTCTGTCCCAACACCTACATCATCTGCAGCAGCAGGCAGCATACTGTGAATTATATCATTGCCCCTTTACACCAACTAGACCAACCTTTTAATTATCACACCACCACCAATCATGCTCTTCTTTTCTCCCTCTGAAATTCAAAAGCAATAAGCAATAGCAGCAGCAATGAAAATGGCTAGGCTAGGAACCTATAGTTCAAATTTCAGTTCAATTAATGTTGGTAGTTACTAATTTCCCCTGCCTTTTTGGCCAACTGGCTTGGCCTAAAGTTAAAATCCCACAACCATAACCATTGTAAAACCAACCAAGAACTGTTCCATCTCTTGTCCATGTGACCAACTGTGACCAGCGCATGCATAACGTGCTTCCCAATGGAATCATAGCCTCCCTCCGCTAAATCCCTTTCAGGCCCAAACCAAACCCAAATCAAATTCCAGTCGATAATTTATGAGAAGGTAAACAGGATAATCCAGTGGCAAGAACATGCATGTATGTGCTCTGACTCTGAGTCACAAAAGCTTTTTTTGGCTGGAGTCACAAAAGCTTCGCGCAGCAGAATACCCACATTCAAATATGCATCTGTTAGTAACCACCCCAGTGATTCTCCCAGTGCAAAAAAAAAAAAAAAAGAAAAAAAGAAAAAAACTGGGGACCAAATTAGGAGGCAAAACCAAAAAAAACCTTGAAAATATAACGCAGCCTTTTCACAAGCTTTGACTTGTATAATTTTTACAAGCGAACACGAAATTACAGCTTGGAAACTAGTATTGGTGATGTCTTGGCAATATCCACCGTATTCGCCTATATCTGTAATTTACAGGAGAAGAATGAAAATAATACTGTATAAATGGATGTGTATCACACACAAAAAAAAAAGAGCAACCAGCCACAGCAGCAAGTTGCCTCTTTAGAGCATTCAAATGTCAAATCCGGGCATAGCAAACTGGGAAGCAAATGTCTCAACCCGGTGACGGAGCTCAACAATGTCCTTATTGTTCTGAAGACCTTTCAGAAAATCTTTCTGGAATTTTCCGTGCTCCCTCTGCACCATACTTGTAATCTGGACTGCCCGAAGGAGGAAATCAGCAATTGTCTCAAAATCAGCCTCTAAACAACCTCTTGATGTCATTGCAGGAGTCCCTTCAAAAAAGAAAGTTGACAGAATTTATAATTTTTTTAAAAAAAAAAGATGCATTAATTCTGCACTGGTATGTTAATAGCTTAAATCTAAAATTGGCACTCTCCAAAAGCAAGACGGGTGAGGTCTCGGGTTTGAGACCCACCTTTAACATCAACTAGCATAAAAAAAACGGGTACTGCAAGCTGATTTAAATTCCTTAAATCTACAAAATTCAGAAATTATTGGATAACTGTGACTGACTAAGGAATGACATGGCAAAGTGACAAGTCCATGATCAAAAGCCAGACCTTTGCAGTTAGTGGAAATCGAAAAAGAACTAGGCTCGAACATCTACTTCACATCACCAATGCAGAGCAAGTAACTAATAAAATGCTTGAGAAGTTGCTACTTACCAATTCTCACCCCTCCAGGACAAATGGCACCGTTGTCACCAAATATAGCACTTTTATTTAGAGTGATGTGGCACATTTCACATACTTTCTCGTAGCACTTGCCTGCAGAAAGGAATATCAATTTGGTCACAAAGAGAATAGTGTTAGCCTTCAAACAGAAGGGGACATGTAAAACCGCCAGCAACCTTGCAACCCCTAGCCCAACCCACAATGGCACCAAAAATTACAAATTCAGATACATACAGGACGAAGTTGAGAGGGAAAAAAGAAGGAAAAACACAAAACTTGGAAAAGAAAAGGTTGGTTACATGGGCATGTAAACTTAGTTTCCTGAGGTTAATGAATTGTCACGAATGCAAACTCACACCTCCCATATAATTTGCTCATTTCCATGCTGCCATATCATTTAAAAGTGTAATTTGGGTCATCAAAGCAGAAAAGCAAATTTGATGTCTCCAGTCCCCAAAAATTGGCAAAGAGACGGATGCAAGAATGCAGAACTAGAACTAACTTCTACAAAATAGCATTCGTCCCAAACATCTATTTCCTTCTCCATGGCTGTCACCATCATCTAGTCCCAACCGAACCTTATCTTATAAAGGTAAAGTGTGCTTTGACTCCTTTATGATGCACTTAAAAGGAGCTGTTATTTGATATTCAAAAAGTAAGAGTCCTAAACCTTTTCTATGTCAAGGTTGTACACTTGATTTACACATGTACTCACCAACTATCTGCAAATTTTCCTCAACACTTCTCCAATTCCAATGGAACAGACAACTCCAAAGACAACAGACCATAGCAGCGTGCCACTAGAATGTTTTCAAAAGAGAAAGAAACTGAGGACAAAATGACCATAAGAATCATTATGAACCGCACAAGGTCAGCTTGTAATCATTGCTTGCAAATCCTACCAGATCAATGAAATATTACCCCAATCCCATTGTATCAGGCATGAACTATATATTTCTCCACATGAAGGTCATTATGCCCACTGTATGCAATTCAACAATATCAGCTATGTAATTCACAAAATTAATTGTAAACAAGCTATAAGGAAACAGTCAGAGAAGTTAGATAGCATACAAAAGATAACATCGAATACAAAACAATTATCTGATTTAATAAAACACAAAATTCCACCTTCAAAGTGTGTTAGGTATCCTATGCTGATATGGTTTTTAACTTTTGCTACCAGCTTCCCAAGCTTTGGGGTGTAGCCTATAAAATATTAGAATTCCAAACAGCCTACAAAAATAAAAATACAAGTAGAACCCACATTTTCATCTGACATATGGATCATGTCAATGCATGAAGAAACATTAACCAGAAAGTTGTGAACATCATAGAACTAAAAAGTGCAATACCTGTTAAACCCAAAGTAGTAAGATCCCAGAGCACCAAATGGTTATCAGTGCCCCCAGTCACCAATCTACATTTTCTTCTAGACAGAGCAGATGCTAATGCCTGAGCATTTCTCTTTACTTGTTGCATGTATGCTTTATACTCGGGAGTAGCCACTTGTTTAAAGGCTATGGCAAGAGCAGCAATATGATTATTGTGAGGACCTCCTTGTGATGTTGGATGAACTGCAAAATTTATCTTTTCCTCAAAATCATAATGGCTGCTACCATCACCATGACTAATGTGCATTCCTTGCTTCCTTGATTTTGGACCTTTCCTGAAAAAAATGATCCCTCCTCTAGGACCTCGAAGGCTTTTGTGGGTTGTTGAAGTAACAATATCACAATAATCAAATGGACTTGCACACTCCTGTAGAAGATGACTACCAAATGAGAGGAAGAATAGAAATAGTTCAAGAATATTTAAAGGGAAACCAAACTGAAAAAGAAAGGAAAAGACAGAAAAGGAACGCAAATTCATGCAAGCGCAGATAAGAACAAGTGTGGAAAAGGTAGATTCGATGTCAAACAACTTCAGATCTAAGAATTTAAGCCCAGTGGAAAGAAGTAAATAGAACAACGGAATGTCTCTTTTACTTCAGAAAATTTTTAACAACCAAGTCACAAGTCTCATGAGAGCTAAGGACAGCTACGTGAAGAGAAATTTTTAACCCTTTTGACTCTCTAAAGGGCTGTAAGCACCTTCAAATGGAAGGTTTCAAAAAAAAATGTAGGACAAAGACTCATTTGGCATAAAAAAAAAATGTCAGCTATATGCTTGCAAAACTGTTATCAGTAGAGCAAGAAACGGGACAGTAGTTGGTGGTGGGTTATAAGGACTTTGGATAATTAGAGGAAAGGGGACGCTTGGTTACAAGGGTGTTGCAAGGGCTTGGAAGAAGTTAGGAGTAAATCTGCCCCAGATTGGAAAGTCCTGCAATTGATCTCTCTTAAGTGTCTAGAAGGTGAAGCCCCAAACCGAATATCAGACCCATTTGGCTTACTAAATCAGACAAAAAAAACAAAAAGTAACAAGAAGAAGAGTGGCAACTTAGTTCTCTTCCCTATTCCTAATTAATAACAAAATACTAAAAGTCCTATGTGGTATAGGCCAATCCTAGTTGGTACAAAATAACCTTCTTCTGTAAATAAGACCAAAAGAACATTATTTTCGACAATATAATTTTATAAGCCATGCCTCATGAAAAAGCTCAAAACATGTCATGGGTTTGATTCCAATCCGACAGGACATAATTATGGGTGAGGATCTACTAATTTCTCCGACCAGGACCAAGAAGCAAACATCATGGAAATTCCTATAGACAGACAAACAAGAAACCCGTTCCAACCCTTTCCACGCAGAAGGGTCTTTCACATTCGTTTTAACAATAAAAGCTCGCCAATAATTCATCAAGCAACTCCAATATGCTCTCAGAAAATTAATAAGGACAGTATTACGGATTGCTTTCTTGCATAGAGATACTCATTTCTTTAACAATGGTTTTGGAAGAAAAAACATGAATATTCTTAAAAGCACACTAGATAAACAACATAACAAGTAAATAAAGTAAAAAATCTGACACAACAGCCCCTTAAAGGATCGACTTTACAAGTATCTGCCCATGTATAAATCTCGAGTGCCTGGAATTAAGCCATCATCTTTGTAAAATCCAAATACCAAGCATGTACATATAACTCGAAAGAGTTCAATTAGCAACAACTCAAGTAACAGAAGCATAAGCAAATTGAAAATTCAAAAAATAGTAAACTACTGGTAATATTGGACAGCCTAACTTCAACTTCAGAAGGAATAATGGCAGGTTAAATCTTAAAATATGATTTATTAAGCAAGCAAAACAAACAAAAACACACACACAGCGGGCAAACAAATGATCACAAACCTTGGCTGCCACAAGTCCAGCTATATGAGCCATATCACACATCAACACTGCTCCTATCTTATCAGCAACTTGCCTGAACCTTGCATAGTCCCACTCCCTCGGGTAGGAACTCCCTCCACAAATAAGGATCTTGGGCCTAAAATCCATGGCCTTCTCCTCCATCTTATCATAATCAAGATAGCCGGTCAGGGGATTAACTTTGTAAGGCAAGCTCTCGAAGAAAATCGAAGAAGCAGACACCTTCTTCCCTCCGGGAATATAATAACCGTGACTTAAATGACCGCCTGATGGAGAATCCAGGCCCATAATACGATCCCCAGGAAGCAGAAGCCCGGTGTAGACTGCAAAATTTGCAGAGGTACAAGAATAAGGCTGGACATTGACGCCCCAAAGATCCTGATCAAGGCCAAAAGCGGTCAAAGCGCGGGTCCAACACAGGCGCTCAATTTGATCAATGAAGTGGTTCCCAGTGTAGTACCTAGCCCCGGGCAAACCCTCGGAATATTTGTTGGTTAAATGGGAACCGAGAGCCTCCATAACTGCACGGCAAACGAAATTCTCGGAGGCGATGAGCTCAATGCCTCTAAACTGGCGCTGCTTCTCCTTCTCCATGATATCGTGGATTTCGGGGTCGGCCAAAGGGAGCGGGTTGTTGCCCCAGGAGCGGACGGCGGCCCGGCGAGAGTCGAGGTGGGCAGCGGGGTCTAAAGAAGGCCTCTTAGAGGAGGTGGAGGAGGAGGAGGAGGATTGATGGCCGCCGCCGTCTCTCTGGCGCTTGAGGCACAATTGGTGGCCGAGAATGCTGAATTGCTCGTCCTCCTCCTCCTCCTCCTCGGCCTCGGCCCCGTTCTCGTCATCGGTGGCGGTGTCGTCAATTGGAGGATTGGTTTGGTGCTTCTGGTCGAGTAACTGCAGGGGAATCGGGGTGGGCGAGGATGATGCGTGGGAATGGAACCCTAGAGAGAGACCCGACCCAGATGGGGATTGGGTTAAATCCATGACTGACTTTAAGCAATTAATAATTTTTTTAAAATTAAAAAAAAAAGAATCTGAAACAAAAATGGAGAATGGATTATTAGATGGGTGGGTATTCTTAAAACGAGGGAGAGAAAAGAATCAAAATTGGTATTTTGATGATGATGATCAAGGGAAGGAGTAGAAGCAACAAAAACAGCGACAACAACGACGGAAACAGGTACAACGAAAGTAACGAAGTCCGCTGCTGCGAGTGTTAGCGTTAGAAGAAGTGGCAGAGGAAGAGGTTGTTTCCATGTACTAATGAATCGAAAGAATTGGGAAATAGGGTTGGCTGGCTAACGAGGGTAGAAAGAGAGTAATAGTGCTAGTAAACTAGGGAGTAGAGTTATATTGAAGTGATTGGGGGGAAGAGGTTTTCCCCTTTTTTTTCTTTCCTCTCTTGATTGAAGATGGGGATAGGTAGATTATAGATGGATAGATAGGGGAGAGGAGGAAGGAATATGAGAAAAAAAAAGAAAGAAAAACAACAAAGAGAGAGAGAGAGGGAATGAATGATTTGTGGTGGTGAAGGTGAAGTGGTGGTGGGCGATAAGAGAAGGAAGAAAGGGGGGATGAACTTGGATGGGATATTGGGACCGAGTCGGGGTCTTTTTTTGTTGGAGGTGGAGAAAGAGAAGCAAAGCAAACCTGGGTGGGGGACCTGGTGGTGACCGGGCATAGCCGGTACACTTTTTGGGAGTTTTAATTAAACCAAAAAAGAAAAAAATGCTTGACGTCACGTGGATGGAATGGAGGGAAGGTTCACCATGAAAACGAGTAAGTAAGGGGTGGGTGATGCTTACTACCGCCATAGAGCCCTAAAATTCATTTAGATGGAATTATCAGTTAGGTTCAGTGACCATGAATGAGTCTTTCTCCATATTCCTCCTCCCCCTTTTTTTTTTTTTTTTTAACTTAATGAGAATGAGTCCTGTTGTTTGTTTTTTTGGATAACGACTTCTCAAGTCCTAACATTTTTCTTTTTGGCAACTAAATCTTGTATCTTGAAATTTCCATCCCAATTTCCATCCCGCCATTCCGTTAAATCTAGCTAAAAATACCATAAATTTCTATTTTTTAAAAAGAAATATCAAACTTAAATCATAAAAACTTTAATATTTCTAAAATATAAATCCAAAAATCTTAAAACTCTAAACATAACGTGCCAAATTATAAATCATTTGATTAGTTAAGCCATCATGTGGGATTTAAATTGGACCAATTGATTGATGACACGTGTCCGAAAGTATCAAATTTAATAAAAACGTAGAGTACAAAGACCAAAATTCATAAAAATTGAATACAATGACCATATTTAAAATGCATGGAGAATACACGGACCAAAAATCTCTTTTTATCCCTCTTTTGTTTGACCATCAGTTGTGGATAACAAGTGGTAGAATATAAAAGCTTAATGTCCAATTTACCCCCAAAAAACCTTCAAAAAGTGAGTTAAAAACTTTAATATCCCTATTAGAAACAATGAGTTAAGAACTGTAGTATCCCTACTACAAACAATCCTTCAAGGCACAGCATGCAAATACATGACTTTCTTAAACAACAAATCTGCAATGCAAAAACATGACTTTCTTAAAGAATAAATCTGCAATGCTTGTTGCATCATTAGTTTTATGGCAAGCAATAATGAAATGAAATGTACCATCTTGCTAATTCTTTCCATCACAACAAAAATGTTATCCCTCCTTGATTAGTATCGAAAAAACAAAAATGTTATCCCAACCTTGTCAACTTCTCTAATTAACTAATTCAATCCACCTTCCAACCTTCTTAGCCAGTTTTGGGCTTATATCTTGGGTCTACATCTTGGACTCAAACGTTCTTTTATAAATCAAACAATCCAGAAAGGTTTACCCTTAAAATTGGGTTTCTGTTCACCACATGATGAGTATCAATGTTATTTTTTGTGTAGTAAAGCAGCAACATTATTCAATATGATAGGGGATAAGTTTGATGATTTGATTCCCTCCTCGTCGATGCAACCACCCTGTATCAATACAGTTTCCAACGTTCAATGCCCTTCCTGCCAGGAAATTGTTAACTTTGGCGGAATGGTCACCTCAGATGTTAGCATTTTCAGAATCCAGACATGTTTAAAAGTATTAACAGAAATACAATAACATGTATTTCGTTTTTTTTTTAAGATATACTTGTTTCAATGGAGCATGTATTTCATTAATGACATGCTTGTTGAAATGGAGCATGTTACCGCTCCGTTCAAAAAAGACCAACAATGTATTAAAAACCATTGACAGAATATCAAATATCAATCCCAAACTTAAAGAGAGCACCTATAGTGTCATGAAACACCAACCTTTCTAGAAATAAAAATTCCTTAGGCAAATGTGAGTGTGTGAAACCAATGAAAAGAGCGCACTTCTGCATGTATCAAATCTCAATCCAAAGGTCTACAAAACATCATATGCTTGGTAACCCTGCAAACTAAGGGACAACAATTCTTTCTCCCTGCAGGCTAAAACACAAAATGATTAAGCAACATTGGGTTAGGACTGCCAGGATAGTGGATCAAAGAAGGAATCCTCCTTTTCGAAACAGACCTCTGCATAGCAATGCTATCGTTCATCCACTTTGCCAGCAGTTGCAGGTTGCTCTATAATCGGCTGAGCTTTCTTAATGCCAGGTCCTGAAGAAACTTTCACCATGGCTGGCCTTATAAGGCGACTTCCAAGGAGAAATCCACGCCGAAATTCTTCGGTAATTATGCCTTCCTTGTACTCTTCTGATTTTTCACGTGCGATGGCCTCATGTAGCTACGGCAATAATAGAAGAAGAGTATTAGAAGAGGATATGACCATAGATCCTACAAAATGATTGTTCATGTGCTGATGGCCCTAGCCTGAGATCAGAAGCTCTATCCCTATCTCTTTCTTTATGGAAGCTTAAATAAAATATTTATCATCCACCAATGATTTTTGGCATCAATCTCTAGTACAGAATCTAACCTTTTTGGTGCAGAAGCAATTAAATCAGGATTGGCATAGAGCCAGATGGGCACATTAGGAATCGCATAATTTCTAGTATTTTAATATTTTATTTTATTTTGTTTTATATTTAAGTTGGTTACTGTTTACATGGTACTGTTTGTAGCAAACCTTTTTTTTATTTAGGTTTTCACTAGTATAAATAGGTTATGTTCGCTCTACTTTCAATAGCCTTTTATTATCTTATTCCAACTAAAGGTATCTAGAGGTTTTTTAAACCCTAAATATCAAACTTTGTTCCTATTCAATTCTGTTTGCGTATTTCGTCTACAATCTCTGTTATTTTGAGTTCTTTCTCCATTGTATTCTATTCTCTATCCTACATCACACTCAATCACTTATTAGTTCAAGATTTGTGAATGTATATATCACATCATACTATGAAGAGTTGAAAGCAATAGTACACAGGAAACTAAATTAGAAATACACAGGAATCAGCAGAAACAGTATGATGGCTCTACCGAAAAAATTCACAATACTAAGCAAAGAAATTGAGAAATTTCTAGAACATCACTTACAGAGGGATCAAATGGTTTTCCAACTGTTGGTACGGCAGCCACCTGCAAGCTCCTCATAATCTCCACAAATTGTTTGTATATACCCTGGTAACTAGTATCTATCTTCTTTTCTTTTTCTGTTTCAGGTTTTAGCTGTTGCTTTGCTCTTTCAAAGCTGTCCACCATAGGCAAAAGACTCTCAATAACTTCACCCTTTGTATCACTTCTAATGGTGAGTTTCTCCTTCTCCGATCTTTTCCTGAAATTATCAAAATCTGCTTGCAAGCGAATATATTTCTCCTTGCCAATGGTTATCTCAGCAGATAAAGATGCAACTTTCTCCACTAATTCGCAATTCATATTTTCTATAATGCCTATTTGAGCCTCAACATAAGACATACTTTTTTGGTCTCCATATTGAAGAGCCTCCCTGTAAATGTTGATAAGATTTTTCAAGCTAGGTAATTGTTTCTGATGATTCTCCTCATTGCTGCTGCTCACCTAATCAGAAAAGATACATAGCATAATTTGTTAGACGTTAAAGAAACCAAAATTATAATCAACAAGAAAAAAGTGTAGCATTTTTTGAAATGAAAATCAATGATTAAGAGATGGCAAATTGCATTTTTAAGTTATATGACTTGTACGGGAGAAGAGTAGTAGCAACAGGGGAAGACAATTAGTGAAGGTTTTTCTTCTTGTTCCTGTCTCCGGCGTGACTAATTCGGCACTCAAAGCTAAGAACAGTGTACAAGATGGATATACCTGAGACCTAGAGAATGAGAAACATCTCAGAAGCAATAAGCCTTTTTATTATGCTTAGAGCATGGGACAAACACCAACAAAGAGGCACACAGTTTAGGACTAAGCGGGGAAACAATTATAGCAAAGCACCAAAGAGGAGAATGCGTGGGATTGAGGACCAAGATCACAAAATGCAGCTTTACCCTTGAGGCATCGGCTAAAATGCCGAATCATAATCAATAATCGGGAGAACGAAGTTGTCATACTTCTTGGGTAACCAAAGTATATGAGGACCATTTAATGTTTCCGCCAGTATGCTTTTCTAGGCCGTACCTTGGAGTAGCATTTCATTCCCGAATTTTAATTATTGAGAACAAGGCAACATAGCCAAGGCAGCTGGTCATAAGTAGACAGATGACAATAATATCATAGCATCCCACAAAGACAAAAGACGAAAGACAAAGACTCTAAATTTGTTAGAAGGAATTATGTATGAAGTACTAGCTCAAAAGGATATTCCAATCACAAATCCTTCCTGAATCAAACATTTTACAACTAAATGTAGAACTGCACACTCAATTTTGCTCTTAAAAGAAAGAAAGACGGATAATGTGTTATTATCTGTATAACATCTGGAACAATAAGGTCGAGGGGAACAGAATTACGTACTGTGGATGCCGGGTCTTGAGGAGAGACACAGGCCCTGAAGCAGACTCTTCTCCTTCTTCTTCTTCTACTCCTGGGTGGTTGGTTTTGGTGGGTAATTGCAGAGGAAGGGGAGGCAGCTAAGGGTTTGCAGAGAGGAGGAGGTGTAGGGCGGCGGGAGAAGCTCACGGAAAATTGGGGTTTGGGTTCTAGGGTTTTTGAGGGCTTTGAAGACGACAAGTGAAGAATGGGAACAGAGGAGCGAGGAGTAGTGAGGAGAGATTGGCTTGATAGAGAAAAGGCCATTGTTTTAAAAAATAAAAATCTGGGAATGATGCGTTTACTGTTGATTCCGATGATGATGACAAGTGATGAAGAAGGGTGGGAGAGAGACTAGAGTTTAAGGTCAATATCCTCAAAGATTAATCAGAAACCAGCTCCAGCTAATCCACCGCCACTGACCTCACCCTTAAACAACCTCTTCTACTCACTCTTCCTCTCTCCCTATCCCTCTCAAATCTTCCAGGAGAAAATAATTTAAGTACCTGTTTGCTTCGCTTCTAAAAAACAAGTACCTGTTTGCTCTTAAAAGGACCAAATATTTTTATAGTAAGCCGATTCATTCATTTTGCCCAAACTTTTTTAGGAGATTAAAACCAAAAGAAATCAACTCTTATTTTCCTTTTTTCCCTTTTTCTTTCAGTATCACTTAATAGAGAGCCCTTTTGAATGATTTCAAATCTATGTTTGGTAACGCTTAAAATCGAAATAGAGATTTGAGTCATTTTGTTATTTAATTGACCATAATCTAAGACATAATTATTATACTAAGATTATCTATGGTGAAACAAAATGGATCAATTCACATTCTCATTCTCATACTGTAACCAAACATATTGTGATTATAAAAATTATGAGTATTATAAATTAAAAAGATTGAGAAACCTCTTACATAACTCTTATCTATTATGCCTTATTTCCAAATATTTTTCTAGTTTTAACTCCATGTTTTATACACTTCCAAATAGAATTAATTCTAATTTGTATTATATTAAAAAATTAATAAACTATTTTTTAGAGTGAATCTGTAACGCCCCGGATTTTATTATTTGATTTACGAAATTGCCGGAAATTTTTATTCCAATGTTACCCTCGATGGATTTCGGAGTTTCTGGTTATGGAAAATAATTGTTTTTTCTTTGGAAATGTCAATTTCCAGTTGGGTTCTCTCAGGCTTCGGGTTTTGTTGATATCGGAATGTGTTTCGAGGTGAAACACAGGTCTTGTTGAGTCTTCGATCGAAACTACGTCGTTTTGAAGGTTTATAAAAAAAAAAAAAAGAGGCGTTGACCAGGCAGGGGGTTGACCGCGCCTAAGCGGACGACGGGTCGTCCACTCGGGCGGCCAACCCTAGCCAATTCCCTTTTCTCCTCTTTTCCACTTTCTTTTTTCTTTCTTCTCCTCTCCTCCCATTTTTCTTTGCTTCCTGCCGTTACTCCTCCACTTTGCAGCCGCCTCTGCAACGGTCATGTCCCCCACTACCGCCATCAACGGCCATCAAATTCCAACCCTCTTCTTCTTTCTTTTTCTCTAATCTCTCTCACTCACAAACCGGGGGAGCCGTTTTCTTTTTCCTTCTCTCTCTTTTCCATCATCTCTTCTCCCTTAAACAACCTCGCCGCCATCCTCCCTTTTCTCTTCAATTCGCCGCCGTTGCTGGAAGAAGAGCAGACAGTAGAGAGGAGGCTCGACGAGGCATCGCTTCCGGTCCTTGTTGCCAGTGTTGGTAAGTTCCTGTCGCCTCCCTTGGCACTCGTCTTCTTCCTTCCAGTTTGATGGCGGACTAACAGAGGTGGGTTGTTGCCGTGGTGTTGTTCCGGTGGCCGGTCGGGGTGCGGTTTGTTGATCCGTCGACTGTTTGTGGTGGTGGTTGTGTCTCGGCAGTTGTTGGTGGATGCGGGTTTGTCAACGAGCAGGGGGTGAGGAGGCTCAATTTTGGTGCTACTGTGTACGGATCCAACGCATTCAGTGCGGATCCGCGTTTCCGGTAAGAGCCTATGCTTCCTTTTTCCTGTCTGTTTGTATTGTTGTTTTACTGTTGGCGTTGTTGATGGGATTGTGTGTTTGGCCGGTGTCATCGTTTCGCGGCTGTTCGTGATAGTGGTGGTGGCTGGTGGTCGTGTGGAGCGTTGGCTGTGGATGTGTGCCGTTGGTGCTCACGGTGTGGCTGTGTGTGCGTGTTCGGGGTGCTACCTTTCACGACCCTTGATTTTGGCAGTGGGCAGAATCGACATTAATCGTACTTCCGGGTGAGACATTTCGGCATTAGTCCTTCTTTTACTTCAATTCGTTTAGATGTTTTATGGTTTGAGTAGTTGTTAAATGCGCTATTTGTTCGTCTTGGGATCCTTGTTAGGTTGTTGTGGTTCATTGTTGGTTTGGTGGATTTTCCGGCGAGGGTGACCGGAATCCGGCGAGGGCTCGGGAATTTTCCGGCGAAGGCTCGAATTCTGCCCAACGGATAGATTGTCTCGTTTTACGAGTGTTAGACGGTAAATACCTATGTTTGTCTCGGTTATGCCATGTATTTAAATTTTAGAATTTATTTACCGAAATACATTTATTTATATATTTTTAGTGAATTGCGGTTTACCGAGAGCGGAGAGTTAGAGTGTGTGTGGCCGGGAGAACTTACCGACACGAATAGAATTTAGGCCGATTAACCTTGGGCTCGGGATGGCTTTAGGACGGTTTTTAGGAAAAACCGAGCCCAGGCCCAATAACCTCAATTTGAAGCTTAGGATGTTTAATAGGACTTAAAGTTACGGACTTAGGATCTAATCACGGATAATTAAACTCACGGATATTAAGAATGGGCTCGAAGCCCAATTTCATAATCGGTAAAATATGGACTTAAGGAAGTGGGCCCTCGGCCCGGAATTTGTGATTAAGGATTTAGTGGGCTTTAGGCCCGAAAATTATTAATGAACTTAAAACGATGAACCTTAGATCCCTAATCCTTGGAGTTATGGAAGAAGAAAATATCCTTTTGGACTTAGACCCGAAAATCTTATAATTTGATAGTTAGGGTCGGGAGTTACTCGATTATAGCATATCTTAGCGTACATACACGTTTTTACTCCTAAAATTGGTTTAGTGATTATATTATGTACCGGTATTCAGGCACGGGAGATACCTCGGGAGCTGTAGACTCAGACTCAGGAAGAAGTCATAATCTGCATTTTGAGGTGACATTACAAGTCTTTTTATATATGTTTTGTGAATGCATGTTGGTGTGGTTTGTTTGTTTACTTGCCTTGTTTGCTACATGCGATGATTGGAATTGTATACCTGCTTGTTCTCACATGTCTAATTTCTGTATGAAACACTGCTATGAAATATAACATGTAATATGCTTTGGTCATAGTGTATGGTTATGGGCCGAAGGTTCGGATGAAACAGGGACACATACAATTCACACTTCCCTGAAAGACATAATGTATCTCAACGGAAATGTAAGAATGTAATTAAGAATAAAATACTAAATTCTACTGTGTATCGGTTGGTAGCCCCGAGGGAGGGTTGGGTACCCTCGGGTCACATTATGCTGTTTAGCATGCCCAGGGGATGTAGGTGCACCCCTGGAAGACTTGCACCGGTTAGGTGTGTCTGAGTGCACCCTCAGGTAGCTAGCGGCCACTCGAGATTTATTAGTGGTTTTTGGCCTCAGAATCTACCCCTTCTGAGGTTCGACATTTGGGTTTCACACCCTGATCTGATCAGATGCGCTACCGAGACTTGACTCACAGTAGAGGGCCCATAATGATAAAAATAATAATTATAATAATTAAAATATCGCATTAAATCTAAATAATAAGAACAATACTACAATAAGATGTTTATGTGTTGGTGTGTGATTCTGATTTGCTTGTATGCTGTACTTGTGCTCGTGAGCTTCTTACCCTACGAGCATGACTTCACTTTCATGTATACTTAGACTTTTAATGTTCACTGAGTAGGCGACTCACATAATCGCCACCGTTGTTTTTCAGACTTTAGTTAGCGTGCTGTCTCACTTATACTATCGACTCGGAGTTCAGACGTAGACACTTCAGCAGGTAGTTGTGCATCATTTCTTGGTTGGATCCATAGGGCCATATGCATGTTAGTTTCTACCTTGATTTTTATTATTACTTTCACTTTCCGCTGCATGAGTAATAATTCGAGATGTCATAAATGTTTTACATTTATATCGGCGGTTTGCCGGAGTTTAATTTTGTGATATTATTTCGGCGTGATGCCGTGGTGGCTTACGACTTGATAAGCCGGTTGATCTCATTTATTTTTATGGCATCTCGTTGTTAATAAATTTTTATGGAAAATGTTTGTAAGCTGAGGCATTGGTATTCGTATCCCGGGTTTCAAGAAGTATTTTGGTAACACTTTTTCATTTAAATATTTTATTAAATTGGGATACGGGCCTCCACAGAATCAATAAAAACTATTAAACATACTAATCACGATAGTGTGCTTCCCCTTAATTCTTTTATTGTATTTTCATTCTAAATTCATATTTTTACTTATGATAGTTATAGGAAGACACAAACCGACAACCAAATTTGTGAATATTTCTTGTTTATCATATCTTCTCTATTCTTTTCTATTGATTGAAAATAACTCATAGAATAAAATTTTTTTAAGTCCTCTTTGATTTGCTTTATTCAACTATTGAAATAAAATAAGTCGTGAATTAAGATCTACAAAAAGCTCGGAAGGTTTGGGGTGGATCGTGGAGGTGGAGGGAGGAGAGAGGGAGAAGTCGGGATAAATTAGCTTTTTTGGATTAAGACAAAATTGGGTCTGTCTAAATATTTTACTTAATTTACAACAAAAATCGAAAAACTAAGCAAAAGAAAGACAAATTAAGAGGTTCTTCACTAGAGAATACATCCACTAGTGAAAGGTTTCACCTTTGATATTTCTGCTCTTCTCTACTATGGTTGCTTAAAAGTGAACTAAAAACTTTACAACTCGCACAAACTTTTCACAAGTTCAACTAGTTAACCGACCGTCAAAGTTAATTCTTACTTTTAATTACCTAACAAGACTAATGCCTAATCTTACATAGAACTTCCCTTTTACAAAGAACCTTCAAGAGTGACTTACATAAGAAGAATTTATCGATTTGATTTCAAATACAATAAAACAAGGTAAGTACTGTTTCAAACTTAGAATGTCTCAATAGCTAGGTTGAAGCACAAGAGAGGTTTCATACTTTTTTATATAGATTCTAAAAATGGAGGGCTCTCTCTCACTTGGTTCTTCTCCAATCAGAACTCCCATCATGTTGGTTATAAATTTGGCTATGTCTCCTCTTCACTACTATTTTTTATTTCTAATATAGGATGTTTTGGCCGTGTTTCTTTTGACGGGACTTATTTTGCTTTTCTAATTGTTTTTGTAGTTGGATATTATGTTTAATTTATCTTATGACTATGCATGAATTTAGTTTAAAAATTTTCTTTATCGATCATCATTTTTGTTTTTCTATTGATGCCAAAAGAGGGAGAAAGTATGTACGTATTGAATGAATGGTTACCGCTAGTAGCTTGTTAATGTTGTATCCTTTATGCTAGAAATGTTATATATAGGGCATAATTGGCTAACTGTGTAACAGCCCGGGTAATTTTCGTATTTTTACCGGTACCGTAAAAGTATTTATACAGTTATTTACCATGAAAATTAATCTTGGGTAATTAATTTATGGTAACTTGAGCATCGAATTCCGAAACCGAGCCCTGTCCCATGTTCGGGATTTTTCTGCGGATTTTACGGACCAAAGTTGGAATTTTTGGGGTCTAGGAATCTTTAGAAAAGTCGGATTTAACCCCGAGTTATCGGACCAGAAATAAAGTCAAGGGGGTATATTAGTCATTTTTTGGTCCGGACAGAACCCGCCTCACATGCTGCACAGTATTAGGTTGCCGCCGCCTTCTACTGTGAAGTTTGTGAGCAGATTGTTAGACTCGTGCCTTACTTGTGTTTCTTCTGTCTCATCATGCACACAGCCTTCACTTACATCCTCTCTTCTGCAAGCCTCGCTAGCAAACCTCCTACTGCAAAAAAAACATCTCCTGCAACTCACCTGAAACCAGAAAAAAGAAAAAAAAAAAGAGAAAAACAAACACACCCACACCAGCCCAAAACGCCACCGTTTTGGCAACAACCACCACACACCACCCTCTTCCATTTTTTCTTCCTCCCTTACCCACTGCCGCCACCGCTGAGACCACCATCGGCTGAGCCAACCATCACCTCACGCACCACCACTTTCTCCTCCTGCCTTCCTCTCCTTCTCCTCCTTTTCCCTTGCCGGCCGCCGCTCCTGCTGTACCGACTTCCTCCTCACGCGCGTCAACCCACACCGACGACGCCCGAGTTGCCGTCACTGCAACTCGCCCTCGCACCACCTCCTTCCTCACGACCAGTGCTTCGTCGCCAACACCTCGTCGTCCTCTGCTTGCGTCGTCCCGTCGGCTGTGTCGCACCGCTGCTCGTCGCACCGCGACCTGCGTGTCCAAGGTGAGCAGACCCCGCTCACGGTTGAAGATGACCCATTCGGTCGGGTGGGTCGAGTTTGACCCGACATCTCAACAGGGTCACGAGATATGGGCTCGATGTGTTATGGGTTTGGAGTTTGGGTTGAAGGTTGGGCTTTAAGCTGGATGGGTTGAGGTCTGCTGGGCCAGCTGTGTGGGCTGGCGCCTGGGCTCCTGTGAGGGGCTTGGGTTTAGCCCATGCGGTAGGTTGGGCTTAACCCTTGGGCCCAGTCTGATTTTTAAAAAAATAATAATAAAAAAAATAATAAAATCTGGAAAAAATAAAAAGGAATAACTTTGGAAAATAAATGTAACAGCCCGGGTAATTTTTACGTTTTTACCGTCGCTGTAAAAATTTATTTTACAGTTATTTACCATTAAAATTAATCTTGGGTAATTAATTTATGGTAATTCATGCATTGGATTCCGAAACCGAACCTTGTCCCACGTTCGGGATTTTTCTGCGGATTTTTCGGACCAAAGTTGGAATTTTTCGGGTCCAGGAATCTTCAAAAAAGTCGGGATTAACCCTGAGTTATCGGGCCAGAAATAAAGTCAAGGGGGTAAATTAGTTATTTTCTGGTCCGGACGGGACACGACTCACAAGCTGCACAGCAAGGAGGCAGCCGCCACCCACTGTGAAGCTTGTGAGTGGACTGGGCCACCCGTGAAAAACCAGTATCTTGCCCGTGTATTACAATAATTCTGCACTGCATGCTTTGGTTCTCCTGCCTTAACACTTCCTATTCAAAAAAAAAAAACTCTTCAACACTCTGCTTACCTACAAAAACCATTTCCTGCAAAACCTTTGCCAACCTTCCTTCATCCCATACCAGAAAAATAAAAATAAAAAAAAACAAAAAGAGAAACAACACACACCACCGTCTTCCACGTCACCTCCCCTTTCCTTTCCTTTTCTTTTCTTTTCTTTTCTTCCACCACACCACCGCCGCCCGTGAACCTGAGCCACCCATCGTCACCTGCAACTGCAGTCAAGCCATCACCACCTTCGCCTTCTTCTCCTCTCCTCTCGTGCGTGGTCGCGCCGCTGTCAGCACTCTTCCTCCTCCCGTCGCGACTGCAAACTGCCGCTGCTCCGTGGAAGACGAGCTGACGAGATGCCGCCCGAGCCACCCGCCTCCTCGCTGCCGACGACTGCAGCACCAGTAGCCGGCCTCCCTCGCGTCACCTCTGTTCCTTGCGTCGCTCTCCTCCCTGTGCTCGCCTCGTCCGTCGCCCATCGCCGCGCCGCCACCTCTGCAAATCGAGGTGAGACAACCCGGATGCATGATGGTTTGGGTCAGGTCGACCCGGTTGGGGATGGACCTGCGTTTTGGTTGAGTTCGGGTTGTGAGGTTATGGGCTGCTGGGCACTAGTCTGCTGGGCCGGGCTCTGGGCCTGCACGTGGGCCTGCTCCTGGGCTCCTGTTTAGGGCCTGGGCTTGGCACTATGCAGTGAGTCTGGTCTTGAACAGTTTGGGCCCAGCTCGTTTTCGAAAAAGAAAAAAAGAAAAAGAGATAATAAAATATGGATATATATATATAATAAGGTATATTTTGGAAAACTAAAATTTATGAAAATATTTTTGGAAATATACTTGATTATCATGGAAATTTTGGAAAGTATAAGATAAGGAAAATAATTTTGGGAAATAAGTATAATACTACAATAACTTGGAAACAAAAATAATTGGTAGAAATTATATTTTTGGAAAGATATATTATATAGTAAATAATAATTATTTTGGAGGAAAATAAATATGAAAATGGTATTATCAAGGTAAGTATAATACCGGAATAGTATCCGGGTATAAGTATAGTATGGTATTTTGACACATGAATAATAAATGGTGAATTATGACGATAATGGAAAATTAACCCGGGGAAGTAACCGAGACGAGTTTATATTTAATTTACGGTATATAGTACTAGCATGACATTTGCATATCACTTATGTGTGCATATTATTTGTTTGATATAGGAGTTGATAACGAGCAGATACCTGAGGAACCGGACTTGGAGTCTGTTGGACATTTCCAAAACTGATAATCGGCTAAGGTGAGGATGGATAACCCTTGATATGTGCCCGTAATACTGTGTATGATTTTTTGTTTGATTGAACTGCTGAGATGATTATTGTTGGTTGTTTGACTGCTATGATTTTGTCGCTGTTGTTGGTTAGCTGTGTTATTGATTTTTGAAATCTGTGTTGAGGTTAATGTTGAACGGTTAATTGTGAGTAATGAGTGTTACGAGATTGTTGATTGGATAAGTCTGTGGATTATTCTGAGGTGATAGAAAATGGATAATTGAGAATAGAGTAATGAAACTTGTCTGAATTTGAGATGATGATATAATTGTCACGTGGAAAGTAGTGGTACGACCAGATGGTTAGAGACTAGTTCAGTGGTGTCTTGGCCGGTTTGGTTGGCGGTTGGGGATGTTGATCCCGGATGATGTTGTTATTGGGATGTTGATCCCGGATTTGTTGATATTAGGATGTTGATCCCGGATTGGTTGTGATTGGGATGTTAATCCCGGATTGTGTTTTGGCCTGGCATCCGGAATTAGTTAATAACTAGGTACGACCCTAGCTTATCCAGTGACGGGGCCCGGAAGATAAAATTGGTAATAATAAACATTCTTTTGGTCTTGGCTCAGTTGTGTTATGGTAGATTTCTTGTGTTGTGTTTGTCTGTGTTTACTTCGAAAGTATTACGGTTGATTATATATCTCTGTTTATCCTTCGTCGGTGAGCACTTCGGACTCACCCCTCGCCTGCGGGGTTTCATCCCGTAGGTTTAGTTGTTTCGTAGATCAGGACGACGTTCGATGGCTGCTGCTTTCTTCTCCACCTGACTCCGGATCCATACCTCCGCTGCATGTGCATTTAAGTCTTCCGCTGCTGTGCTATATATGTTGCTGTGTTGCTGCTATCCTTTGTTGCTTTGATGATTGTCTATTTGGATTAAGCTGCTGTTGTTGAGTGACATGAGTGGATTGAATAATGGTCCCCGGGAATGGGTGACAGTTGTAATATATATACAGTGTGCTGATGTATTTGTTTTTTTGTGTAGTATTTTACTGCGATGTACTGCCTGAGCTGTTAATATGAATAGTATCGGCACGTGTTTACTGTAACCGGTAAATTCGGGTTGGGGCGCTCCATTTTGGTAGCGGAGCAGGTAGTAGGTCATTTGGGACATAACTATGATTGCATGATTGTTTGTTTGTGCATAAGATTTGTCACGACATGATATGACCTACATACATATACATTCTCATATAGGTACGAATGGATCCTGTTGGAGAGAATCAGCATGTTGGAGGTCACTTAGATGACGATCAGGTATCGGTGGATCAACCGCAACAAGTTGCGGGAGGTCCGGAACACCTTCCGAATGTTCCTTTGGGAGACCCCACGCAGATGTTAAACGTGGTAACTCAGATTCTGCGAAGGCAAGAAGCCAGGGATGCACGTATCGATGCTATGGGAGCTCGGGAAGAGGAAAACCAGGGACCAGTCGAAGATCCAGTGTATATGAAGTTGGAGAAGCTCGAGGCAGAGATTTATACCGGTGTCACTACACCACAGGATGCTGACCAGTGGCTCAGACAGATGAACAGGGTTACGCTGAAGCTGACATGTAGGAATGAGAAGTGGGCCAGATATGCCGCTTCCATGTTCCGAGGAGATGCTGTTGATTGGTGGGAGTCTACCACCAGGGACCTGCCGACACCTATCACTATGTCGTGGAACCAGTTCATGGAGATGTTCCGAAGGAAGTTTGTTTCTGAGGCATACCAGGACCAGCTGAGACGAGAGTTTTTGGGACTGCAACAGGGACCAGAACAGACGGTCAATGATTATGAGATCAAGTTCAACCACCTGTCCATCTATGCCAGTGAGTTTGTAGCTACTCCGGAGGCCAGATGTAAACATTTCTGGGATGGTCTTCGTTCTGGCATCCAGACAGTCATGGGGTGCAAGGTCTATGAGACTTACCAGGACATGCTGACAGATGCCTTGAGAGCATAGACAGTCATGGGGTGCAAGGTCTATGAGACTTACCAGGACATGCTGACAGATGCCTTGAGAGCCGAGATTATCTGGCTAGGCAACGAGAGAGAGCAACAAGAGATCCGTAAGAGGCATGCTGCACAGAGTTCTGGGGGACAGAACAAGAGGTTCCAGACACCAGCAAATCGGTTAGGATATGGACATAACCGATTCATGCCAGTGAGTCAGGGACGTGGATGGAACAATAACAACTACAACAACCGAGGTAGTTTTTGGACTCAGTCTGGAGGGACTTCATCTTGAAGTGCTCGCCTGAGACCTCATGTGTCTCATGTGTAACAAAGTTGGGCACTACCGATATGCTTGTCCCAAGTTGGGAAGATCTAGAGGTACGACACCTGTTCAGACGGTGCAAGCTTCAGTTACCAGTGTACCTAGTGGTTCTAGAGTTGGCCGAGGCCGAGGACATGGAGCTATTCCTGCTAGGACCAGTCAGCCATTAATGAGAGTGCAGCAGTGCCGAGAGCATTTGTGGTCACCGCTGATGAGGATCCAGAGAATGCCGATGTTATAGCAGGTACTTTTATAGTCTTTGGTAGTACTGCTTATACTTTGATTGATTCTGGTGCTACGCATTCATTTGTTGCGCAAAGCTTTACAATACTACATAACTGTACGGGAGAGAGTTTAACTTGTCCAATGAGGGTTAGGTTACCTGCGGGTATAGTGTTCAGGTTAACCCATGTGTGCAGAGACGTTTCGCTTTCATACGATAGCGAGGTTTTTCATGCACGGTTGGTTGTGATGAACATGGGAGGTTTCGATATCATCTTGGGGATGGATTGGTTGTCCAAGTACAGTGCTATGGTGAATTGTCAAACCGCTGTTGACTTTCGATGGTGGGCGAAAGGTTTGTTGACAGCTATTGGGAGAGCTGCTACTACATGTAGTATCTCTGCTAATCAGGATATTGGAATGAAGCCTTTGAGTCCATATGCTTTGTTGACCCATGTTAAGGGTGAAGAAGTTCAGACTCTGGTTTTGGGGGACATTATAGTTGTGAGGGAGTTTCCAGATGTGTTTCTAGAGGATCTACCAGGATTGCCACCTGACAGGGAAGTTGAGTACACCATCGATTTGATGCCGGGAGTAACACCTATCTCGATGGCACCATATCGGATGGCACTGACAGAACTTTAGGAGTTGGAGAAGTAGTTAGATGAGATGCTTGAGAAGGGATTCATCAGACCTAGTACATCACCCTGGGGATCACCAGTCCTCTTTGTGAAGAAGAAAAACGACAGTTTGTGGATGTGTGTGGACTACCGACAGCTAAACAAAGTGACAGTGAAGAACAAGTACTCGCTTCCCAGGAATGATGACCTTTTTGATCAGTTACAGGGAGCTACTGTATTTTTCAAGATAGATCTTCGATCTGGCTACCATCAGGTCAAGATTGCAGAGAAAGACATACCGAAGACAGTCTTTCGTACTCGGTATGGGCATTTTGAGTTCACAGTGGTTCCTTTCGGTTTGACCAATGCACCTGCAGTTTTTATGTGCTTGATGCACTTGGTCCTGAACGAGTTCTTGGACAAGTTCGTGGTAGTCTTCATCGACAACATTCTGATATACTCCAAGAGCAGGGAAGAACATGAGGAGCATCTGAGGGTAGTACTATAGAGGCTGCGAGAGAAAGAGTTGTATGCCAAGTTTAGTAAGTGTGAGTTCTGGCTAGAGGAAGTTGCATTTCTTGGACATGTTGTATCCGAGGATGGGATTAAGGTTGACCCTGCCAAAGTGAAAGCTGTTCTAGAGTGGGAGCTGCCCAAGACGTTACCCGAAGTCAGAAGTCTTCTTGGCCTTGCAGGATATTACCGGAGATTCATCGAGGGTTTTTCCTTGATAGCCAGTCCCATGACCAAGCTATTGAGGAAAGATCAAGCCTTTGTATGGAGTGATGCCTGCCAGAAGAGTTTTGATGAACTGAAGAAGAAGTTGACATCAACACCAGTTTTGACAGTACCTAAGCCAGGAGTGGAGTACGTGCTGTTTTGCGATGCTTCAGGTCTTGGTTTGAGAGCAGTTCTGATGCAATAAGGCCAAGTGATTGCCTATGCTTCGAGACAGTTGAGACCACATGAGAAGAACTACCCGAAACATGATCTAGAGATGGCCGCAGTGATCCTTGCTTTGAAGATTTGGTGACATTATCTGTTTGGAGAGAGATGTCGGATCTTCACAGATAATAAGAGTCTCAAGTACATCATGACTTAGAAGGAACTTAACCTGCGACAAAGACGTTGGGTTGAGTTGCTGAATGATTATGATTGTACTATTGAGTATCACCCTGGAAAAGCTAATGTTGTAGCAGATGCTTTGAGCCGGAGACAACCAGAAGATGCCTCCACGACCTACTCGATGTCCTCACTCATCGAGTTATGGAAGATGGGAGTTGATTTGTCAGTTGACGAGACAGGAGCCTTGTTGACCCATATTGAAGTCAAGTCTAACCTGAGAGGCTGGATTATGGAACTACAAGATGGAGATCCCGACTTGATCAAGCTGAAGGAAGCAGTCGATAGTGGAAAAGAAGACAAGTTTCGCATAGCTGAGGATAGTGCATTGATGCTGGGGAAACGTCTATGTGTACCTAGTGTTGGTGACCTACACAGTCAGATTTTGGAAGAAGGACATATGACGCCGTATGCTATGCACCCTGGAAGCACCAAGATGTACCAGAATTTGAGGAGTCATTTTTTGTGGCCGCGTATGAAGAAAGATGTAGCCGAGTATGTGGCTAAGTGTATTACTTATCAGCATGTGAAAGCCGAGCATCAGGCTCCAGCTAGAAAGATGAGTTCTTTGACAGTGCCAGAGTGGAAGTGGGAGATGATCACTTTGGATTTTGTGATTGGATTACCGTTGACCCGGAGACAGCATGATGCCATCTGGGTTATCGTTGATCGACTTACAAAATCAGCTCATTTTCTCCCCATCCGACAGACAGATACACTGGATAAGTTGGCGAAACAGTATGTTGCAAAGGTTGTGAGATTACATGGGATTCCTAAGTCCATAGTCTCAGACAGAGATCCGAGATTCACATCACGGTTCTGGAAGAGTCTGCAAGCAGCTTTGGGAACGAAGCTGAGTTTCAGTACCGCTTTTCATCCTCAGACTAACGAACAGTCAGAGAGGACTATTCAGACACTAGAGGACATGTTAAAGGCTTGTACTCTTAATTTCAGTGGGAGTTGGGATCAGTATTTGCCTTTAGCGGAGTTCGCCTACAGCAACAGTTTTCATTCCAACATTGGCATGCCACCGTTTGAAGCTCTTTACGGAAGGAAATGCCGAAGTCTAGTATGTTGGGATAAAGAAGGTCTCTGTTTGATTGTGGGACCAAATTTGGTTAAGCAGACAGTTGACAAGATTCAGGTAGTTAAGCAGAGTATGAGAGCAGCATAGGACCGACAGAAGAGTTATGCTGATAAGCATCGTCGAGAGATGGCGTACCAAGTGGGAGTAAGAGTTTTTCTGCGGATTTTTTGGACCAAAGTTGTAATTTTTTGGGTCCAGGAATCTTCAGAAAAGTCGGGATTAACCCTGAGTTATCGGGCCAGAAATAAAGTCAAGGGGGTACATTAGTTATTTTCTGGTCCGGACGGGATACGACTCACAAGCTGCACAGCAACGAGGCAGCCGCCACCCACTGTGAAGCTTGTGAGTGGACTGTGCCACCCGTGAAAAACCAGTATCTTGCCCGTGTATTACAATAATTCTGCACTGCATGCTTTGGTTCTCCTGCCTTAACACTTCCTCTTTAAAAAAAAAAATTTTTCAACACTCTGCTTACCTACAAAAACCATTTCCTGCAAAACTCCACCTGCAAAACCTCTGCCAACCTTCCTTCATCCCATACCAGAAAAATAAAAATAAAAAAAAAACAAAAAGAGAAACAACACACACCACCGTCTTCTACGTCACCTCCCCTTTCCTTTCCTTTTCTTTTCTTTTCTTTTCTTCCACCACACCACCGCCGCCCGTGAACCCGAGCCACCCATCGTCACCTGCAACTGCAGTCGAGCCATCACCACCATCGCCTTCTTCTCCTCTCCTCTCGTGCGTGGTCGCGCCGCCGCCAGCACTCTTCCTCCTCCCGTCGCGACTGCAAACCGGCGCTGCTTCGTGGAAGACGAGCCGACGAGACACCGCCCGAGCCACCCGCCTCCTCGCTGCCGACGACTGCAGCACCAGTAGCCGGCCTCCCTCGCGTCACCTCTATTCCTTGCGTCGCTCTCCTCCCTGTGCTCGCCTCGTCCGTCGCCCGTCGCCGCGCCGCCACCTCTGCAAATCGAGGTGAGACAACCCGGATGCATGATGGTTTGGGTCGGGTCGACCTGGTTGGGGATGGACCTGGGTTTTGGTTGAGTTCGGGTTGTGAGGTTATGGGCTGCTGGGCATTAGTCTGCTTGGCCGTGGGCTATGCTCTGGGCCGGACTCTGGGCCTGCACGTGGGCCTGCTCCTGGGCTCCTGTTTAGGGCCTGGGCTTGGCACTGTGTAGTGAGTCTGGGCTTGAACAGTTTGGGCCCAGCTCGTTTTTGAAAAAAAAAAGAAAAAGAAAAAGAGATAATAAAATATCGATATATATAATAAGGTATATTTTGGAAAATTAAAATTTAAGAAAATATTTTTGGAAATATACATGATTATCATGGAAATTTTGGAAAGTATAATGAGACGCCCCGACCCGAATTTACCGTACACAGTAAACACGAGCCGGAACTGTGACAACCCGACCCAAAATGACTCAGCATACAGTGTATAAAACAAATATCCGGGCTCGACAGCCCATAATAAAAACGATAACAATAACACAATCGGCCCAATGGCCCAATAATAGCAAAAGTATGCACAGCGGAAGACTTTAAATAACTAACACTAACACTGTATGCGA
>JAKUCV010000533.1:41321-66580 GCA_028386065.3 Turnera subulata | reverse complement strand
TAAATACAATACTGGCCCATTGGCCCAATAACAGCGAAAACATTGCACAGCGGAAGACTTAACAAAACTCACATAGACACTGTATGCGACACATGCAATCTATGGATCCAAGCCTGTCCAAGGGTACGCATCAGCTCGCCCGGTACGTTCCTGCACTACAAACAACTCATCCTACGGGATGAAACCCCGCAGGCGAGGGGTGAGTCCGAAACGCTCACCGACGAAAGATAAACAGTGATATATTCAACCATAATACTTTCGAATCAAGCACAACTATCACAACAACAAGCACAAACAAACACATCACAAGGATACTGCCATAACAACTAACACATACCACACGACAAATGAATCCAACTCAAACGTCACGATAGAGGAACCTTATTAAAACATGTCAAGCACATCATAATCAATACTGAACCAAGACCCAAAGAACACTTATTAATTTTCATTACCAATTTTATCTTCCGGGCCCCGTCACTGGACAAGCTAGGGTCGTACCTGGTTATTAACTAATTCCGGATGCCAGGCCCCACCACAATCCGGGATCAACATCCCATATCTCAAATCCGGGGTCAACACCCCAATATCACAAATCCGGGATCAACATCCCAATATCACAAATCCGGGGTCAACACCCCCAACCAACAAACCCTCTGGCAAGGCACCACAGAACTAGTCTCTAACCATCTAGTCGTACCACTACTTTCCAAGTGACAATTACATCATCATCTCACTTTCAATTTCAGTTCTATTTCCAATACCCATTATTCTTTTCCCAATTTTCCACATTGACCAGTTCATCATTATCCTCAACACAGTATCACAATTCCAATGTCACAGTCTAACATCATCATCAATATTCCTCAGGTTAATCCACAAACACATTCGATCAACAACCTCATGTCACCAATTAATCACAAATAGCAGTTCAACAACATTTCCAAATTGACATACACAGGTCTAACACGATTCAACAACAACAACAACATCAACAATTCCATAGCAATCAAGTAACAGTCAACAATTATTCTAGCAGATCAATCTAGCAACAGATTACACAAACAACTAAGGAACAAGCACAGCATTACGGGCACATATCAGGGTTTATCTATCCTCACCTGGTATGTCTCTGAAACTGCTATCCGGTCAAATCCCGATACCCTATACGTACATATAGGAATACAATAATCACTTATAATGCACAACAAAATGATTATGCATGATACCGGTTTAGAAATCGTTATACGGTTTGCCTTATATCCAATTGCTTTATTATGAAGTTAACCTCTTTATTCACTATACCATTTATACTTAATTTCAAGTTAAAACCGAAACCGAGTTTCTTATCGATATTCTAATTATACTTAATTTTAAATTAAAACTAAATCTAAACGTTCAAGTCGATATCCCGACCCCTTTAGTTCTTTGTCGATAAGGAAAAATATAGCATATTAAATACATGTATATATACGTATATTTATACATAAATCGATACTAGATTACACGTATATCTAGTGTGACCATATTTATACATACATAGTAGGTAATTCCCATTTAGCCTTAGGTTTATATTTAGGTGATAAATCAAGTTGTAACTTCATTATTTAGCTAAACATAAATTTAGTAGGATATATATATATGGTCATTTATACGTATGTGTTTATAATTTATCAATAATCATATTTATATTTTAGGCTTACATTTGACAACTAAATCAAGTAAATAGGCATAACTGAACCTTTAATTATTAACAGTCCAAGTATAAATTAAATAAACCGGAATACTATAGGTCTTTCTAATGGTCCAACGCAAAATAAAATTATAAATCGAATTGCAAAACATAAATGGAATTAAAGGTTATTATTTGATTAATTAAACTAAAATTTTATTTTAATTAAAACAATTAAAAGTCCGGGTTCATTAACGTTCTTAGTCCGTTAGAATGTATCCGTCCCGAGAACATGGGCCTCCGCACATCGGCCCGTTTCCGAGCCCATTTGTGCACCGAGCCCAAACCCGAGCCCATGGTAAAGGTGAGTCCGAGGAGTTACCAAAACGACCCGTCCATCGAGTCCCATTTGTTGAAGAACGTACTGTTCACACCGGAGTTGCCCGGGTCTCGCCGGAAAATTCCCGGGACTCGCCGGATTCCGGCAACCACTGTTCACGCAGTCAGCTCCTCCACTGTTACTGTTCACAGAACCCAAAACCAACAACACCCACTGCCACCACCGGAGGTGTCATCAATTCAAACCACCTCCACGACTCCACTGTACCCGGCCAGCACCACCATTACCCACAGCAACCCAATAACAACAATATCATCGTCAGAAAACAACAAAGCAAGACCGATTAGTTCATTCAAGCATGAATCGGGTTTAAGGAAGGAAGGAAGCAAACAACAGAAGGGAAAGTGGCAAGGGGTCACCGTGGTTCTTACCCACGCGACGGCGACGGCGGCGGCAAGCGTATATCGAAGGAGATCAGGGCGACAGCACGGCGATGACGAACCACAGTGGTCGGCGACCGCGGTTGCTGGGAGGAGAGAGACGGCGACGGAAACGGCTTATGGCTGTCGGCAGCAGCAGGTCGAGGAGGACTCGGGCTCGTCATGGCGGCGTCGTCCTACTGCGGTGGCACTGGAGGAGGCTCCGATTAGGTGACAGGAAGGGAAGACGATAGCCACGGTTGCGGCGACGGTGGCTATTTGCGAGAGAGGAAAGGAAGGGAGAGGAAGAAGGTAGACGGCGGCGGTCACGGTGGATTTGGAAAAACAGAGGAGGGGAGGAAGGAAGGTGGAAGGGTGAGGGTGGCGCGAGGGTAAGGGGGAAGAGAGGAATGGCGATGGGTTGAGGGAAAGGAGAAGGTGAGGAGATGAATGGTTTGGAGATATGGAACCAGTGAGGGGATAAGGGAGGAGATGGAGAAGAAACAAGGAAAGGTGGGAGGGGTCAGGTCACGGGAGAAAAGTGTGGCAGTGAAGATTAAAGAAAAGAAAGAAATAACAAAAGAGAAGAAAAGATGGGAGAAAGAGGAGAGGGTCCGGCCAGTCACGGGTGATGGCGGCTGGAAGAAAATGGGGAATAAAAGAAAAGAAAGGAGATAAGAAAGGAAGGGAAAGAAAAGAAGAAAAGAGGAAGAGAGGAAAGTGGGGCCCATGTGGCCGGAAAAAAAACCGGGAGAGAGAAAGAAGATAACCGGGAAAGAGAAAAGGAAGGAAAGAGAAGGAAGAAGAGTGGCTCGGGCAACCACATTCAGCCGGTCCAGATTCTCGCGTCGGAATCTTGTAGACGCAGGGTTACTCCCGTCTTTTCGACAAATTCCATCCCGAGTCCAAGAATACAACTTGAGCTCGGAAAATCCGATTAATCCTCCTGAACGTCGTCTAAGTCTCGGAACTGGGAACCGAGGCTCGGTTAGTTAGGAAGACACTCCCGAGCGCGGGAAAACTCTCGGTTTCGAAAAACGACTCCCGTTTTACCGTGATTTAATTACCCAAGGTTAATTCGTCCGGTAATTCACTGTATAATGACTTTAACAGTCCCGGTAAAAATCCAAATTTTACCCGGGCTGTTACATAATCGGTACTATGATGCCCAAACTACGAAATATACCCATCCCGGTTCTTATCCGTTATTATTTCCATTTACCGAAAATATTTATCCGAACGTATATCCGAATACTACTTCGGTACCATACTTTAATTAAAAACTCTTTTTCAAAATATTTTCATAAGATACTTATAATTTTCCAAAATATAATCTCCTTAATTTTTCCAGAAAAATAATAAGCTATTTATAATTTCTAGAAAATATGTATAGTATTTATCTTTTCTAAATATATATACAATTTAATTTTCCAACACAAAACATAATTAATTTTAATTTCCAAAATACATATTCATATACATATACCATAACCATAATTTTCCAGACGAATAATATATATATTAAATTTACAGAATTTAATTTCAAGGCACATATATAATTTCCAAGTAATATTAGTTTTTCCTAAAACATTACTTAATTATTTTTCAAAGTATATATATATATTTCAAAACCATAAACCATAACACAGATTTACCATATTTTTCTAAATATAAAGATATATATTTTTTTCTTGAAAATTAAATATCAGTAATTATATATAAACAGATATATATATATATATAAAAATAAATAAAAAAAAAAATAACAAAGCCAACCCGGATCCAACCCAGGAGGCGCGATCCGGGCAAGCATGCGGATCGACTACTCGGGTCTGCTTACCTCGACGGCGGCGGCAGCGCGAGCTCGAGGAGGAAGGTGTCGCGAGGCCGGCGAGGTGGAGGCGACTCCGGAACAGCAGCTGGGTGGACGCGGCGGCGACGGCAGTTGGCGCAGGAGGCGGAGGAAGAGGATCCACGGGTCCTCTGCCGGGTTGACGGCGCGTCAGGGCCGGTAAGGCAGCGGAACGGCTCGGCGACGACGGGGGTGAGGTCGCGCCGGTGAGGGGAAGCGGTGGATGGCGGCGGTGCAGCGAGATTCGCCGGGGAACGCGTCGCCGTGCACAGTAACGGAGGCGCTGGGGTGGCTACTGTTCATCTCTCTTTTTTTTCCTTTTTTTTTCGTATTTTCTTCCTTTTCCTTTGATTTTTCCGAAATTCTTTTCTTTTCTTTTTTTTTCTCTTTTTTTTCTTTTTTCTATTTTTCTGATTGGTCTATTTTTTCCTGATTTTTCTTTTTTTTTTTTTTCTTTTCCTTTTCCTTTTTTTTCCTTTTTCTCTTTTTTTTTCTTTTCTCTCTTTTTCTTTTTCCTCTCCTTTTCCTTTTCTCTCTTTTTTTTTCCTTCCTTCTTCTTCTCCTCACCCGGCTTCTCTTCTTCTTTTATAACTGTAATTTTACTATTAGTCTTGTGAACTCAAATAATACAGTTCGTCCGTATTACGGGCGAGTCCGATCCGGACCAGAAAATAACAGATACCTTATTAGTTATTTTCCGGTGTGATTTTCCGAGAAATTCCGAAACCGAAAAATACCAACTTAGTTCCGAAAAATCCACAGGAAAATCACGAGCGCGGGAAAACCCTCGGTTTCGAAAAACGACTCCCGATTTACCTTGAATTAATTACCCAAGATTAATTCAACAGTAAATCACGGTAAATAGACTTTTACAGTCCGGTAAAAATCCAAAATTTTTACCCGGGCTGTTACATATAAGATAAGGAAAATAATTTTGGGAAATAAGTATAATACTAGAATAACTTGGAAATAAAAACAATTGGTAAAAATTATATTTTTGGAAAGATATATTATATAGTAAATAATAATTATTTTGGAGGAAAATAAATATGGAAAGGGTATTATCAAAGTAAGTATAATACCGGAATAGTATCCGGGTACAAGTATAGTATGGTATTTTGACACATGAATAATAATTGGTGAATTATGACGATAATGGAAAATTAACCCGGGGAAGTAACTGAGACGAGTTTATATTTAATTTACGGTGTATAGTACTAGCATGACATTTGCATATCACTTATGTGTGCATATTATTTGTTTGATATAGGAGTTGATAACGAGCAGTTACCTGAGGAACCGGACTTGGAGTCTGTTGGACATTTCTAAAACTGATAATCGGCTAAGGTGAGGATGGATAACCCTTGATATGTGCCCGTAATACTGTGTATGATTTTTTGTTTGATTGAACTGTTGAGATGATTACTGTTGGCTGTTTGACTGCTATGATTTTGTTGCTGTTGATGGTTAGCTGTGTTATTGATTTGTGAAATCTGTGCTGAGGTTAATGTTGAACTGTTAATTGTGAGTAATGAGTGTTACGAGATTGTTGATTGGAAAAGTCTGTGGATTAATCTGAGGTGATAGAAATTGGATAATTGAGAATAGAGTAATGAAACCTGTCTGAATTTGAGATGATGATATAATTGTCACATGGAAAGTAGTGGTACGACCAGATGGTTAGAGACTAGTTCTGTGGTGTCTTGGCCGGTTTGGTTGGTTGTTGGGGATGTTGATCTCGGATGATGTTGTTATTGGGATGTTGATCCCAGATTTGTTGATATTGGTATGTTGATCCCGGATTGGTTGTGATTGGGATGTTGATCCCGGATTGTGTTTTGGCCTGGCATCCGGAATTAGTTAATAACCAGGTACGACCCTAGCTTATCCAGTGACGGGGCCCGGAAGATAAAATTGGTAATAATAAACATTCTTTTGGTCTTGGCTCAGTTGTGTTATGGTAGATTTCTTGTGTTGTGTTTGTCTGTGTTTACTTCGAAAGTATTACGATTGATTATATATCTCTGTTTATCCTTCGTCGGTGAGCACTTCGGACTCACCCCTCGCCTACGGGGTTTCATTCTGTAGGTTTAGTTGTTTCGTAGATCAGGTACGACGTTCGATGGCTGCTGCTTTCTTCTCCACCTGACTCCGGATCCATACCTCCGCTGCATGTGCATTTAAGTCTTCTGCTGCTGTGCTATATATGTTGCTGTGTTGCTGCTATTCTTTGTTGCTTTGATGATTGTCTATTTGGATTAAGCTGTTGTTGTTGAGTGACATGAGTGGATTGAGTAATGGTCCCCGGGCATGGGTGACAGTTGTAATATATATACAGTGTGCTGATGTATTTGATTTTCTGTGTAGTATTTTACTGCGATGTACTACCTGAGCTGTTAATATGAATAGTTTCGGCACGTATTTACTGTAACCGGTAAATACGGGTTGGGGCACTTCAATAAATATAATTCTGGAGAAGAGTGATAATTCTAGGAATAGTATGGGAATTAAAAATAATTTATTTACTTTGATTTATTGTGGAAAAATAATTTCTTTAAGGAAATAATTTTGGAAAGGGTATTATCAAGTAATAAGATACCGGAATAATATCCGGGTATAGGTATAAGTATAGTATTATTTTTGACACTGGAAATAAATGGTGAATTATGATGATAATGGAGAAATAACCCGAGGCAGTAACCGAGACGAGTCAGTATTTATTTTTTTGTACACAGTATTAGCATGGCATTTGCATATCATCTTATATGTGCATATTATTTGTTTGATATAGGAGTTGGTAACGAGCAGATACCTGAGGAACCGGACTATGGGGCATTTCCAAAATTGATAATCGGCTAAGGTGAGGATGGATAACCTTGGATATGTGCCCGTAATACTGTGTGTGTTTTTGATGTTTGATTGAACTGCTGAGATGATCATTGTTAGTTATTTGATTGCTATAGACATTGTTATTGCTGTTGCTGGATTGTGTTGATTGGTCTTGTGGATATTGTGTTGAGATTAATGTTGAACTGTTAACTATGAATAATTGATGTTATGAGTCTGTTGATGGTTTGGTCTGTGGAATAATCTGAGATAATAGAAAGTTGGATAATTGAGGAAAGAGTAATGGAATTGGATTGAATTTGAGATGATGATTTAATTGTCACGTAGAAAGTAGTGGTACGACTAGATGGTTAGAGGCTAGTTCTGTGGTGTCATGGCCGGTTGGGTTTGGATATTGGGGATGTTGATCCCGGATGATTTGGATATTGGGATGTTGATCCCGGATTGGTTGTTATTGGGATGTTGATCTCGGGTTGTGTTTTGGCCTGGCATCCGGAATTAGTTAATAACCAGGTACGACCCTAACTTGTCCAGTGATAGGGGCCCGGAAGATAAAATTGGTAATAACAATAAATATTCTTTTGGTCTTGGCTCAGTTGTGTTTTGGTAGATTCTTTGTGTTGCGTTTGTCTGTATTTACTTAGAAAGTATTATGGTTGCCTGCATATCTCTGTTTATCCTTTGTTGGTGAGCACTTCGGACTCACTCCTCGCCTGCGGGGTTTCATCCCGTAGGTTAAGTTGTTTCGTAGTTCAGGTACGACGTTCGATGGCTGCTGCTTTCTTCTCCACCTAACCCCGGATCCATACCCCTCTGCATGTGCATAGAGTCTTCCGCTGCTGTTCTGTTGCATATGATGCTGTATTATAATTCCGCTGCTGTGATTGCTTGTTCATATGACTTTGAGGCTGTTGTCACACTGCCTCTGTTACTTGCTCTTTTCTCTGTTGTTGTTATATATTGTGAGCTGTGAACTGCTAAATAATGGTTCCCGTGTTGGGTGACGGTTGTTGTATTTGTTTTCCAGTTGTATATACGGGTTGTACTGTATTCCCTATCAATAAGAATAGTTTCGACACGTGTTTACTGTATCTGGTAAATACGGGTCGGAGCGCTTCAAACTGAAATGGCCATACTTATTATTACTTTTGGTTGATATACCTTGAGTTTGAATGACTATCATGAATAGCCTTCCCATATTACAAAAGCAACTTATATAGGGGGCAATGAAACATGGGGACTTTGTACATGAGTTGAACAAGATTTAATCTCAGTTTGTTGGAATCAATACAATAAATTTGTTACCATAAAAAAGAAAGAGAATATTAGCCTAAATATGAAATAGTGGCATGATTAGTGTTAAGTATCTTTTAACCATATTTAGCTTACCGCGTAATGTTATTTTGATGATTAACAAATGCTTAATTGTTATAGGTTGCATTGTGATCTTCTGTGTCGATTGAAAGCTTGGTCATGTTGATAACATTTGGTTTTACAGTAAACTAAGGAAGATTTGGTTTTATTTAAAATCAAATGTTGGAAAGATATAGTTTCATATGTTTGTCACTCAAAAATGTCACTATCCACTTTTTAATGGTTTATGTTAGATAATAGGTATTGATTTAGTGAGAAATTTTCTGAAAAAAAAGAAAGATGAGAAGCTGCTGCGTTGAGAAGGAGAAGTGGCCTTTTGTTATTCCCATTTTTTCTGTGTTTACAGGGTATATATAGACAGCTTATAACTAACATTCATTTGTAATTTTTCATAACACTCCCCTTGAATGTTGTTGTATTTTGGATAGAATATGCTTTTGGAATTACTGCCTCATTAAAAACCTTACCAAGAAAAACCCAGTGGGATAAAAACTTGGTGAAGGAAAAAAGAGTGCAGTGCGTATTCTACTCCCTCTCATTTTGGCCTCTCTTGATTTTTTGATGTCGTTATATGCCAATCATTCTTGTCAACTTCTGGTGACGTACGCTTTGTCCGATCACTTTTGATACATCACTGCTTTAATTGGACAATGTGGGCAGTATTAGGCAGCATTATCTTCACAGTTCGTTGTTGGAGCACCTTCCTTGCCATCTAGCTTTTGTAGTCCCGATGATATAGTAATTTCTTGTGTAAACTTGTAGCAGATGTCCGTCTGTGCTTTTGTGGATCAGATAAAGGACCTGCATCTGCAAAGACCAACTATATTCTCTTCGGGTTTACAGGGTTAATATAATATCACATCTGTTATACCCCGTACATAAGAACAGAATCATATCTTGCCAATAGGCTTATGACAAAAGCTTCAGGCTTCATGTCACTAGCAATATAAATTTCACTTAGATAGGGTACTTCAGGACCAAGTTAATTCCTTTATGAGATTTTTCATCTTGAAACATAGCACAACAATTGGAAGCTTCTTCAGGAGTTCCAATAATATTTAAATCACAAAACACACATATATATATGAACTATAAACATAATCAAAATAAATTCATACATACTCAAAATGATTTAAATCACGTAAAGATCAATTCAGTTTAATTTTTGTATATTCCCAGGAATTAGTTGCTTCAAGCAACTTGAATCCTTATGGGATTATCATGCATATGTCATGACTTATGGATCCTTAAAAATAGGCTGTAATAGCATCCACTAGATGCATTTCTAATTTTATTCAATTATAATGCCAGACTTATCAAAATTATTGCATCCACCACAAGGGAGTTTATCTCCTCATAATTAAATACTAGGTCATTTGGGTAAAACCTTGTGCTACAAAACCGTGCTTTATATCTTACTATTTATTTCTTTCCGCACAAATGCCCTTTTTATAACCAATTGAATTTTACACCTTCTTGTGTACGGATTTCAGGTCCGGAAATTTCTCGCTTCAAGCGAGTCCAACACAGCCTTTAATCGTGTTTCTCTATTTTGGCCAATCATACGGCGCCTACATTCGCCAATGTAGGTTCATGGTCCTCATTTTATTTTATAATATTTAGCGCTATTGAAGCGCCCCGACCCGTATTTACCGTAACACAGTAAACACGTGCCGAAACTATTCATATCGATGGAACAGACAGTACAACGAGTAAATATTATACAACAGCAAACCATCAAATACATCTGTCACCCACACTTGGGGACCATTATTCAATCCAAACACAGTGCTCTCAGCAGCAGCAGATAGTATCAGTAATATACATATCACAGGAAACCAGCAATACAGCAATATAAGCAATAGAATAGCAGCGGAAGACTTATGCACATGCAACGGTGGTATGGATCCGGAGTCAGGTGGAGAAGAAAAACAGCAGCCATCGAACGTCGTACCTGAACTACGGAAACAACTTATCCTACGGGATGAAACCCCGCAGGCGAGGGGTGAGTCCGAAGTGCTCACCGACCAAGGATAAACAGTGATATGCAAGCAACCGTAATACTTAAAAGCAAACACAGATAAGCAACAACATATCAACAACTGAATCAAGGCCAAAAGAATGCTTAATTATTATTACCAGTTTTATCTTCCGGGCCCCCGTCACTGGACAAGCTAGGGTCGTACCTGGTTATCAATTAATTCCGGATGCTAGGTCAAAAACCAGTCCACATATCAGATCCAGCGGATATTCGGCATATCCGAGCCACCGCGGATATTCGGCATATCCGAGCCTCTGGGTATTCGGTATACCCCAACCTCAGGCGACGTCATGCCAACCAGATATTCGGCATATCTGAGCCACTGCGGATATTCGGCATATCCGAGCCACTGCGGATATTCGGCATATCCGAGCCACTGGGTATTTGGTATACCCTAACCTCAGGCATGACGGGCCAACCAAACTAAAAACCGACCATAGCATCTCAAAATTAATTTTCAAACCATTGGGTCGTACCACTACTTTCCACATGACAATAATAACAACATCTCAATCAAGTTCAATTCTAATTTCATATTCCAATTTCTTTTTCTCAATTTCCACAGTCAATAGTTCAACATCAATCTCAGCATAATATCCACAGAATCAATATCACAGTCCAAAAGCAACAATAATATCCACAACAGTCAATCAGCCAACAATCAGCAATTCAGCAGTTCAATCGAACAACAAAGCACACAAAGTATTACAGGCAACATAACAAGGGTTATCCATCCTCACCTTAGCCGATATTCAATTATGGAATTGTCCAGCAAGTTCCAAGTCCGGTTCCTCAGCAAATTACTCGTTATCAACTCCTATATCAATCAAGTAATATGCACACATAAGATGGTATGCAAATGCCTTGCTAATACTATATACCGGAAACTAAATATAAACTCGGCTCGGTTACTTCCCCAGATTAATTCTCCATTATTATCATCATTCACCATTTACTTTCAAGTGTCATAATACCCTTTTATACTTATTCCTATACCCGGGTACTATTCCGGTATTTACTACCTTGATAATACCCTTTCCAAAATTTATTCCCTAAGTATGTACTTTCCAAAATATTACTTCTACAAATTATTATTTTCTTTCCATATACCATATAATATTTTCTAAAATTATTCCTCGAAATATTTATTTTCCATTCCAATATATATTTTTCCCCATCTCATTTTTATTTCCTTCCATTTAATTTTCTTTTCTCCAGATTTATTTCTTCTCTTTTTTTTTAAAACAAATCGGACTGGGCCCAGAACCCAAGCCCAGGCCAGCAAAAGCCCATCAGCCCAGGCCAGGCCCACGCGTGCCAGCCTAGACCACGGGCCCAAACAACCTCAGCCCAAGGCGCGACCCAACTGCAGAACGGGTCAGCCCGACCCATACCTTGACCCATCCGGGTCGACACCATAACGGGCTGCTCACCTCGGTTCTCTTCGTACGGCAACGGACGGCAGCGCAGCGAGCGAGGCGACGGTTGTAGGAGGACGCGGCAAGGAGAGCGAGGCGCTGGTGAGGAAAACGGCGGCTGTCGGCTTGGTTGCAGACGGTGGCGTCGAACAGCAAGAGGAAAAGCCCGTCGGGTTGCAGACTGCCGGCGGCGCGTCGAGGGCGGGGTGCGGCGTGCGGCGCGCGAGGAAAGGAAGAGGAAGGAAGGGGCGGGGGTCGCGGTGGTGTGTTGAGGTGGTGGCCGGTGGTCTCAGCTGTCCACGGCCGGCGGCTTGTGGTGGTGGCAGAAAAGAAAAAGAAGAAGGAAGGGAAGGCGGTGACGTGGCCGGCGTGTGTGTTGTGTGTATTGTGTTGTTGTTTGTTTTGTTTTTTTTTCTTTCTTTTCTTTTCCTAATTTTTCCTGGTTTTAGACAGTTTGCACGAAGTAAAACGATGGTGTTTGCAGGAAGAAAAATGGTAATAGGCATGGAAGCAGAAGAAAAATAGGTTTATAGGCTGAAGAAAACAACTGGTTAATCACAGGTATAACAGGTTGTTCACAGGCTGAATAGGAATTGGCGGCTGAATAATTGAACTTCAATTATGCAGTTACTATGCTGCATGTAAAGTGTGGCCCACCTGGACCAGAAAATATCCGGTATACCCACTTATCTTATTTCTGGTCCGGTAATTCGAGAATAAACTCGGCTTTGTCCGAAGATTCCCGGACCCGGAAAAATCCCAACTTGGTCCGTAAAATCCGCAGAAAAATTCCGAGCGTAGGACAAGGCTCGGTTTCGGAATTCAATACTCAATTTACCATAATTTAATTACCCAAGATTAAAAATCAACGGTAAATTACTGTACATTAACTTAAACAGTCCCGGTAAAAATGAAATTTTTACCTGGGCTGTTACAGCCTACCCACCTTAAAAGAATTTCGTCCCCGAAATTCACTCCGAAGCTGTGAACAAGTGCGGATACTGGGAACGCATATGCTCCTCAACTTCCCATGTGGACTCATTCGCAGAGTGCTTGCTCCACTTAACCTTTACCATTGGAATAACTCTGTTCCTCAGCTGTCTGTCTTCTCGGGCAAGAATCTGCTCTGGCATTTCTGTATATGTAAGATCCTCTGCGACCTCAACATCTACTGTAGTAACCACATGGCTCGGATCTGATCTATACCTCCTCAACATGGAGACATGGAACACATTATGAATCCGTGACAACTCCTCCGGTAGGGATAATCTGTACGCCAATGGTCCAACCCTTTCCACAATCTCATACGGTCCAATGTACCTGGGACTCAGCTTCCCTCTTTTCCCGAATCTGATTACACCCTTCCAAGGTGCAACTCAGAGGAAAACTCGTTCTCCCACTTGGTACTCCATCTCTCGACGATGCTTATCGGCATAGCTCTTCTGTCGGTCCTGTGCTGCCCTCATACTCTGCTTAACTGTCTGAATCTTG
Organism: Turnera subulata; assembly: GCA_028386065.3. Lineage (NCBI taxonomy): Eukaryota > Viridiplantae > Streptophyta > Magnoliopsida > Malpighiales > Passifloraceae > Turnera > Turnera subulata. Next base: position 53,126 of record JAKUCV010000533.1, on the reverse strand, counting down.
TCAATAGTCTGCTTAACCAAATCTGGACCAACGATCAAACAGAGACCTTCCTCATCCCAGCAAACTGGACTTCGGCACTTCCTTCCGTAAAGAGCTTCAAACGGAGGCATGCCAATACTGGAATGATAACTATTGTTATAGGCAAACTCCGCTAAAGGCAAATACTGATCCCAACTCCCACTGAAGTTAAGAGCACAAGCCCTTAGCATATCTTCTAGTGTCTGGATAGTCCTCTCCGACTGTCCATCGGTCTGAGGATGGAATGCAGTACTAAAACTCAGCTTCGTCCCCAAAGCTGTTTGCAGACTCTTCCAAAACCGTGATGTGAATCTCGGGTCTCTGTCTGAGACTATGGACTTAGGAATCCCATGTAGCCTCACAATCTCTGCAACGTACTGCTTCGCCAACTTACCCATGGTGTCGGTCTGTCGAATGGGAAGAAAATGGGCCGATTTTGTAAGTCGATCAACGATAACCCAGATGGCATCATGCTGTCTCCAGGTCAACGGTAATCCGACCACAAAATCCATAGTAATCATCTCCCACTTCCACTCTGGCACTAACAAAGATCTCATCTTCCCAGCTGGAGCCTGATGTTCAGCTTTCACTTGCTGGCAAGTGATACACTTAGCCACATACTCGGCTACATCCTTCTTCATGCGTGGCCACCAAAAATGACTTCTCAAATTCTGGTACATCTTGGTGCTCCCGGGGTGCATAGCATATGGTGTCATATGTCCTTCTTCTAGAATCTGACTGCGCAGGTCACCAACACTGGGTACACATAGGCGCTTTCCCAACATCAGTGCACCATCCTCGGCTATGTGGAACTTATCTTCCTTTCCACTACGGACTGCTTCCTTCAGCTTGATCAGGTCGGGATCTCCTTCTTATAACTCCACAATCCAACCCCTCAGGTTAGACTTGACTTCAATATGTGTCAACAAAGCTCCTGTCTCATCGATTGACAAATCAACTCCCATCTTCCTTAACTCGATGAGTGAGGACATCGAGTAAGTCGTGGAAGCATCTTCTGGCTGTCTCCGACTCAAAGCATCTGCTACAACATTAGCTTTTCCAGGATGATACTCAATAGTACAATCATAATCATTCAACAACTCAACCCAACGTCTTTGTCGCAGGTTAAGCTCCTTCTGAGTCATGATGTACTTAAGACTCTTGTGATCTGTGAAAATCCGGCATCTCTCTCCAAACAGATAATGTCGCCAGATCTTCAAAGCAAGGATCACTGCGGCCATCTCCAAGTCATGTGTCGGGTAGTTCTTCTCGTGTGGCCTCAACTGTCTCGAAGCATAGGCTATCACTCGGCCTTCTTGCATCAGAAAAACTCCCAAACCAAGACCTGAAGCATCGCAGAACAGCACGTACTCCACTCCTGGCTTAGGCACTGTCAAGGCTGGTGCTGTTGTCAGTTTCTTCTTCAGTTCATCAAAACTCTTCTGACAATCTTCACTCCAAACAAAGGCTTGATCTTTCCTCAATAGCTTAGTCATGGGACTAGCTATCAAAGAGAAACCCTCGATGAATCTCCGGTAATATCCTGCAAGGCCAAGAAAACTCCTGACTTCTGGTACCGTCTTGGGCGGCTCCCACTCTAGTACGGCTTTTACTTTAGCAGGATCAACCTTAATCCCATCCCCGGATACAACATGTCCAAGGAATGCAACTTCTTCAAGCCAGAACTCGCACTTGCTAAACTTAGCATACAACTCCTTCTCTCGCAACCTTTGAAGCACTACTCTCAGGTGCTCTTCATGTTCTTCCCAGTTCTTGGAGTAGATCAAGATGTCATCGATGAAGACTACCACAAACTTATCCAAGAACTCGTTCAAGACCAAGTGCATCAAGCACATGAAAACCGCAGGTGCATTGGTCAAGCCAAAAGGAACCACTGTGAACTCAAAGTGACCATACCGAGTGCGGAAGGCTGTCTTCGGTATGTCCTTCTCTGCAATCTTGACCTGATGGTAGCCAGACCAAAGATCAATCTTGGAGAATACAGTAGCTCCCTGTAACTGATCAAAAAGATCATCAATTCTGGGAAGCGGATACTTATTCTTCACTGTCACCTTATTCAGCTGTCGGTAGTCCACACACATGCGCAAACTGCCATCCTTCTTCTTCACAAAGAGGACTGGTGATCCCCAAGGTGAAATACTATGTCTGATGAAACCTTTCTCTAACAGCTCATCCAATTGTTTCTTCAACTCCTGGAGTTCTGTTGGTGCCATTCGATATGGTGCCATCGAGATAGGTGTCACTCCTGGCATTAAATCGATGGTGTACTCCACTTCTCTGTCAGGTGGCAAACCTGGCAAATCTTCTGGGAACACATCTGGAAATTCCCTCACAACCATGATGTCTCCCAAAACCGGAGTCTGAACTTCTTCACCCTTGGCATGGGTCAACAAAACATCCAGACTTAATGGCTGTATCCCAACATCCTGATTAGCAGAGATACTACATATGGTAGCAGCTCTCCCAATACCAGTCAACAAAATCGTATGTCCACCTTCGGAAGTCAACAACACTTCCTTGGTTCGACAGTTCACCATAGCACTGTACTTGGACAACCAATCCATCCCCAATATGATATCAAAACCTCCCATGTTCATCACAATCAACCGTGCAAGAAAAATCTCGCCATCATATGAAAGCGAAACATCTCTGCACATATGGGTTAATCTGACTACTATACCCGCAGGTAACCTAACTCTCATTGGATAAGCCAAACTCTCACCCGTACAGTTATGTGGTATTGCAAAACTTTGCGCAATAAATGAATGCGTAGCACCAGGGTCTATCAAAGTATAAGCAGTACTACCAAAAACTGTAAAGGTACCTACTATAACATCGGCATCTAGGTGACCTCCAGCATGCTGATTCTCTCCAACCGAATCCATTCGTACCTTATATGAGAATGTATATGCATGCATATTATACTAACTCATGACAGACTATGCACAGATAATCACAGCAACACCCAAGGACCTACTGCCCGCTCCGCTACCAAACTGAAGCGCCCCGACCCGTATTTACCGTAACACAGTAAACACGTGCCGAAACTATTCATATCGATGGAACAGACAGTATAACGAGTAAATATTATACAACAGCAAACCATCAAATACATCTGTCACCCACACTTGGGGACCATTATTCAATCCAAACACAGTGCTCTCAGCAGCAGCAGATAGTATCAGTAATATACATATCACAGGAAACCAGCAATACAGCAATATAAGCAATAGAATAGCAGCGGAAGACTTATGCACATGCAACGGTGGTATGGATCCGGAGTCAGGTGGAGAAGAAAAACAGCAGCCATCGAACGTCGTACCTGAACTACGAAAACAACTTATCCTACGGGATGAAACCCCGCAGGCGAGGGGTGAGTCCGAAGTGCTCACCGACCAAGGATAAACAGTGAAATGCAAGCAACCGTAATACTTAAAAGCAAACACAGATAAGCAACAACATATCTCACATCTGAACCAAGGCCAAAAGAATGCTTAATTATTATTACCAGTTTTATCTTCCGGGCCCCCGTCACTGGACAAGCTAGGGTCGTACCTGGTTATCAATTAATTCCGGATGCTAGGTCAAAAACCAGTCCACATATCAGATCAACCGGATATTCGGCATATCTGAGCCACCGCGGATATTCGGCATATCCGAGCCTCTGGGTATTCGGTATACCCCAACCTCAGGCGACGTCATGCCAACCAGATATTCGGCATATCTGAGCCACTGTGGATATTCGGCATATCCGAGCCACTGCGGATATTCGGCATATCCGAGCCACTGGGTATTTGGTATACCCTAACCTCAGGCATGACGGGCCAACCAAACTAAAAACCGACCATAGCATCTCAAAATTAATTTTCAAACCATCAGGTCGTACCACTACTTTTCACATGACAATAATAACAACATCTCAATCAAGTTCAATTCCAATTTCTTTTTCTCAATTTCCACAGTCAATAGTTCAACATCAATCTCAGCATAATATCCACAGAATCAATATCACAGTCCAAAAGCAACAATAATATCCACAACAGTCAATCAGCCAACAATCAGCAATTCAGCAGTTCAATCGAACAACAAAGCACACAAAGTATTATAGGCAACATAACAAGGGTTATCCATCCTCACCTTAGCCGATATTCAATTATGGAATTGTCCAGCAAGTTCCAAGTCCGGTTCCTCAGCAAATTGCTCGTTATCAACTCCTATATCAATCAAGTAATATGCACACATAAGATGGTATGCAAATGCCTTGCTAATACTATATACCGGAAACTAAATATAAACTCGGCTCGGTTACTTCCCCAGATTAATTCTCCATTATTATCATCATTCACCATTTACTTTCAAGTGTCATAATACCCTTCTATACTTATTCCTATACCCGGGTACTATTCCGGTATTTACTACCTTGATAATACCCTTTCCAAAATTTATTCCCTAGGTATGTACTTTCCAAAATATTACTTCTACAAATTATTATTTTCTTTCCATATACCATATAATATTTTCTAAAATTATTCCCCGAAATATTTATTTTCCATTCCAATATATATTTTTCCCCATCTCATTTTTATTTCCTTCCATTTAATTTTCTTTTCTCCAGATTTATTTCTTCTCTTTTTTTAAAAAAAAATCGGACTGGGCCCAGAACCCAAGCCCAGGCCAGCAAAAGCCCATCAGTCCAGGCCAGGCCCTCGCGTGCCAGCCCAGACCACGGGCCCAAACAACCTCAGCCCAAGGCGCGACCCAACTGCAGAACGGGTCAGCCCGACCCATACCTTGACCCATCCGGGTCGACACCATAACGGGCTGCTCACCTCGGTTCTCTTCGTACGGCGACGGACGGCAGCGCAGCGAGCGAGGCGACGGTTGTAGGAGGACGCGGCGAGGAGAGCGAAGCGCTGGTGAGGAAAACGGCGGCTGTCGACTTGGTTGCAGACGGTGGCGTCGAACAGCAAGAGGAAAAGCCCGTCGGGTTGCAGACTGCCGGCGGCGCGTCGAGGGCGGGGTGCGGCGCGCAGCGCGCGAGGAAAGGAAGAGGAAGGAAGGGGCGGGGGTCGCGGTGGTGTGTTGAGGTGGTGGCCTGTGGTCTCAGCTGTCCACGGTCGGCGGCTTGTGGTGGTGGCAGAAAAGAAAAAGAAGAAGGAAGGGAAGGCGGTGACGTGGCCGGCGTGTGTGTTGTGTGTATTGTGTTGTTGTTTGTTTTGTTTTTTCTTTTCTTTCTTTTCTTTTCCTAATTTTTCCTTGTTTTAGACAGCTTGCAGGAAGTAAAACGATGGTGTTTGTAGGAAGAAAAATGGTGATAGGCATGGAAGCAGAAGAAAAATAGGTTTATAGGCTGAAGAAAACAACTGGTTAATCACAGGTATAACAGGTTGTTCACAGGCTGAATAGGAATTGGCGGCTGAATAATTGAACTTCAATTATGCAGTTACTATGCTGCATGTGAAGTGTGGCCCACCTGGACCAGAAAATATCCGGTATACCCACTTATCTTATTTCTGGTCCGGTAATTCGAGAATAAACTCGGCTTTTTCCGAAAATTCCCGGACCCGAAAAAATCCCAACTTGGTCCGTAAAATCTGCAGAAAAATCCCGAGCGTAGGACAAGGCTCGGTTTCGGAATCCAATACTCAATTTACCATAATTTAATTACCCAAGATTAAAAATCAACGGTAAATTACTGTACATTAACTTAAACAGTCCCGGTAAAAATGAAATTTTTACCTGGGCTGTTACAGCTATAAAAAGTAAATATTCCGTCGACGGTTATTTCACGTCGGTTCCATCTTATTCCTGACACTGCGATTGAGATCTCATCGTTTTCAATTTATTTCAGGTACCTGAGTTACTTCTGGAACTTTATCAATTGTGTTAGAAAACCTCTTGTGGAGGATTTTCCTCTTATTGAGGACTTCTAATTTTGAACCTCTACTAGAGGTCTTATTTTCTTACTGGGGCCATCTTATCTCATTGCTCCTTTTTCTCTATCGAGAATTTTGTTTTCTTTTGGAACCGAGTATATTCTATGCTTCTTACGTATTTTGGATTCATTTGCATACTATACTTGTTCTTCTGGAACATTAATTTGATCAGGAGCACTTACAGCTGGTATATAAGATTTGGTCACTTTATGTGTCTGGCAATTTCATATCAATTTTCCTGCAAATGAATCATCTTTTGAACTTCAGGTTCACATTAATTTGTTTAAAGATCAAAACTAGATATTGATATGTATTTCAATAAACTCTTGAAACTCTTGATCCAGCTGCTTATTCCTCCCCCTTATATTGGGTAAACTCTTTCATCTATTTTATAATCAACATACCCAACATACTCAACATATATTCCCATTCTTCTTTAAAGGACCCACTTTACTATGCTGCGGTGGAACATTAGGTACATATACTGTACAATCAACGGTCCAAAGATGGGTTCGTGACCATGAACCAATAAGATGAGGAGATTTTATAATAACTTGTTGGCTTGATGCACACAAGTGATGCTGCAAGTGAAATATCATTTTCTCAAACAGTAATATTTCATTAACAATGGTCCTGCAATCAATTGTCAATATTCCCCTAGATCTATTTGGGTTTATTTCCAATGATATACATTATCCATTAAAGAAATATACCAGCATTATCTAGACATATAGTCTACTAACATAAGTAGGGATATGTACCCACAAGTGGCCAAATTATTAAATTACTACGCATAATGCCAACTTGCGTCACAATGGACCATCTAGTCGATGCATCGTGAAAATTACCTAGATGGTCAACACGGCGGATATATTAATCCGTGTTCATGTCCCTGTATTATTCCCAAACTTGCTGGTGATTCTAGGCCAATCTCATCTTAGGAAGGCCGTACAATTAATTTCGCAGCAAACAAACACATGGAAATTCATTGATTGTAAAACTTCTGGTTTTTCAATGAATGATCCAATAAGTTTCGTGCATCATTATTCACCTGGGATGGCCCAACTGGTCATGCCAAACAACAAGTCCATGTACCAACTTCAAGTTGGTGCCAGCTTCAGGCTGCTATTTATGTGCCGGCTTCAGGCTGGATAACTTAGAAAAATTATTTACCAGCTTCTAGCTGGTGCATACTAGCTACAAATTACATATCTATCAGCCAACTTCTAGTTGGTCTCAGCTTCAGGCTGTATAAACTTGTGTATTTAAACACTTAAAATTTCTAGCTTCAGGCTAGAGCATTTCAGCTTCTGGCTGGATATGTTAAGTTTCAATTACTCAATTGCTAGCTTCAGGCTAGCTATATATGTTCCAACTTTAGGCTTATTTCTGCCACTAATGTCGAAAAAGATCAGAATTATTGGACAATAATTAAAGTAGTGGCAAACTTTTCCAAAAGTAAAACCTCGAAGATTGAAAAGCTTTGTAGTTTACTGACAAATAATGCAAAGTTTTAATTACCGAAAAATCTTCTGGATCTTTTCAGAGACAGAAAAAGGGTCCACATTTGAAAAAACTGACACCTAGCTATCTAATCTCAGACTATAAGAAGGGGAGGCGGTTGGGACAGGAAGATGCAGAAAACTCAGAAAAACTCAACAAGACAAGAAAAATGCCTTCCCCAGCTACTGTTTTCTTTGTTGAGGGTGCCTCTCTAGGAAGAAGGAATAGGTTAGCTTATAGCATGGTGAATGAGCAGCAAGAGGAATTACCGAATGATCTGGCGAGAATTCCCCGTTTAGTATTTGTTGATGAACTTTATTCATCTAGGTTCTTTGTAACTCCTATGGAAGAAACATTCTTCCTAGAGGACTAAAGTAATCTAAGGGCTTCCTTTTATGGCTCGGCTAACTCTATTATGTTTTTCATATCTAATAGACTGTAGGAATTTCAACTAGAGCCTTCATGTCAAATTTTAAATCAAAGTAGTTATTATCAGGTTTCCATGATGGCTCGGAGCGTCCTAAGGGTGACTGGGTTACCACCTACATGGCCTAAGGTACGACTTTTACTATGGAATTGCAGGGGTGTAGCAAGAAGGTCCCAAGATTTTGTGCGTACCTTAAGGGATCTGAAGAATCAGTACAAGCCCAATATGGTACTGATTACTGAGACTTTGTGGCAAGCAGGAGAAAATCAAGGTGTAATTCCACTCCGTTTTCCTCCAACATCGGTTTGAGCTACCAGGAGAAAACAACATGGGTGGTATGTGGTTCTCCTGGAATGACAGTGTTAAGGTCAACATCAATAACGAGGCCCAGAGTTTTAGGGTCAATGTTGTACCCAACCGATAAATAATTTTCTTTTCAGCTTATGTATGAGAATAGTTCCTTTATGTGCTTTATGCGAATGTTCTCAAGTAATGAATCCCTTATGCAATAATAATGTGCATGTTTTGCCATTATAACCTCATCCACGGCCATAGGGACAAATTAATAATATTGTCTTATTCGCTTCAGGGAATAGAGCAGAGTAAATTTAACAGGATCCATAATAATTTCTTTATTACTGTCAATTGGGGGTGTCTGTATTCTTCAAGAGTATATATTCTTCCAGAGCGTAAATATATGATCTTCTAGCTGATAGTTGTAACAGCCCGGGTAAAAATTTGGTATTTTACCGGGACTGTAAGAGTCTTTTTACAGCGATTTACCGAATGAATTAATCTTGGGTAATTAATTCAAGGTAAATCGGGTATCGTTTTTCGTAACCGAGGGTTTTCCCACGCTCGAGATTTTTCCGTGGATTTTTCGGACCTAAGTTGGTATTTTTTTTGGGTCCCGAAATCCTCAGAAAAATCACACCGGAAAAATAACTAAGGGGGTATCAGTTATTTTCTGGTCCGGTCTGGACACGTTTGCATAATTGAGGCTGCTTGTGTCGCCCGTGCTTGCCTCCTGTGATACCCGTGATATCACCTCACCTTTGCCCTTTTCTTTTCTTCCTGCTTCCCAGTGCACAACTCATCCACCATCCTGCCTGCAACCATACCCAGCTCTTCTTCTTCGTTTCTTTTCCCTGCAACACACACAAGACCCAGTGATAGGAAAAAGAAAAGAAGAAACACACACACCCTCACCCCACGCCGTTGTTTTGGGCACCCCACCCCCACCTTTCCCTTTTCTTCCTCTTGCAACCACCGGCCGATAGCACCTCACACACCACCACCAACAGCCGACCGCCACCCTCCTTCCCTCCTTCCTCGCTCGCTATCCACCTCACGCGCGACAGCCAAGTCGCAGCTCCTCCACCTGTACTGCCGCCCTCGCCTGCACGACGAGCACAGCCGCCAACGCACCGCCCCTTCCTTCTCCTCCTCTCAACTGCGTCGCCGTGCCCTCCTCATCGTACCTCGCTTCCGACGCCGCGGAGACAACTGCAGCGAGTCCGGGCCACATCTCCACCGATCGCGTGACCCACTGCCGCCACAACGCCACCAACCGTGCCCACGACCGCCGCCCGAGTTCGTCACCTCCCTGCCGTTGACGACCGCCGCTCCAGCAGTCGCGAAGCCGGTCCTCTTCCACCGTCACCTCGCCGTTCCGCGCCTCTGTCTTCGCTTGCTCGTCCCGTGCCGCCGTCGTCGAAGGTGAGCAGATTTGGTTGATGACGACCCGTACTGTGGTGGGTCTGACCCGAACGGACCGGGTCGCGAGTTGAGTATGTGGGCTTGGTTATGGGCTGGTGTGGTTTGGGTTTTGGAGTTTGGGTTTGAGCTGATGGGCTGATGGTTTGGTTTGGGCTTGCTGCGTGGGCTTGTGCTTGGGCTGAGCCTGGGCCTGAGCTTATGTAGCAGACTAGGCCTAACCCTTAGGCCCAGTCTGACTTCAATATAAAAAAAATAAATAATAATAATAATAATAATAATAATAATAATAATAATAATAATAATAATAATAATAATAATAATAATAATAATAATAGGAGTATATAATCTGGAAAAAATATATATTATGGGTTATATATTTTCTGGAAATAAATAATTATCCTAAAATAATATTTTTAAGAAATTGTGATATGATGTATATCATTTAAAAATTAATATGTGGTAATTAATTTTGATATGTAAATTACGGATATGTTTCTAAAAATATATATATGTATATATATACATAATAATTCTATTATCTTTGGAGAGTAATTCCTAAAAATATATACACAGTACATAATTAAAAATATTTTGGCATATCATTATTTTTGAGAAATTAAAGTAATTATGATATGAAATATATCATTTGAAATTAATGTACGGTAAATACCTTTGACATATTATGGATAAGTACATGCATAATTATTTTCAAAGAAAATTATATTATGGTAAGTAATTCCTATGAAAATTATTTTGGGAAGAGTATAATTAACTTATGAAAAATATTTAAAGAAAAATTTTAATTAAAGTATGGTGCCAAAATTATATTCGGATATACGTACGGAATAATATTTTCGGTAAAAGATGATAATAAAGGATACGAACCGGGATGGGTTTATTTCGCAGTATTGGCATCATAGTATACCGATTATGTGTATTTATGTGGGCATGTTGTTTTGTTGTGTAGGTTATGATATCGGGCAGTTTCCCGAGGAACCGGCTTGGAACCGGTCATTGTCTTTGGAGTTGAGTAATCGGCCAAGGTGAGGATGGATTTCCTTCAATATGTGCCTGTATTACTCGGTTGTTGTGTTTGATGGTTATTGCTCTGTTGGTTGTTGTATTTGCTGTGGTTTAGTTCGGGATGTTTATCCCAGTACTTTGTTTGATTTTGGGATGTTTATCCCCGTGCTTTGAGTTTTGTATGTCTATTGCTGTGTCTTTTCGTATAAAGTATAACGGAATAAATAATAAATTGTGATAAGGATGTCGATCCTCGGTTTTGGATGGGATGTCTATCCCAGTATTTTGGTTAGGGATGTTGATCCCTGTGATTTGGTTTTGAATGATGATAATATAATTGTCACGTGGTAAGTAGTGGTACGACTCGATGGTTTAAGACTGTTTTGTGGTGGCCATGACCTGGGTTACTTGTGATAAGCATGTCTATACTTGGGATGTCTATCCGGTGATTATATTTGGGATGTCTATCCTTGGGTTCTTATTTTTGGGATGTCGATCCCTGGGCTCTCTTGGATTTGGTCTGGCACCCGAAATATGTTGAGAACCAGGTCTGACCTCTAGCTTATCTGTGACGGGCCCGGAAAGATAAAATTGGAAATTAAATTTTTATTTGAGTCTTTTTGGTCTTGGACCGGTTTTGGGTTGAGTCTTTCGGTTTGGTGTATTTTGGCGGTTTTTCCTTGTTTTCGACTTGAGTAATTTATAGTGTTGCATATTGATTGTCTATCCTTCGTCGGCGAGTATTTCGGACTCACCCCTCACCTGCGGGCTTTCATCCCGTAGGTTGAGTTATTTGTGGTATAGTGTAACGCCCCGGCCCGTATTTACCGTACACAGTAAACACGTGCCGGAACTGTGACAACCCAACCAGACAAAGCCCAGCATACAGTGTATAAGACAATAACTCGGGCTCAACAGCCCATAATAATAACAACAAAAATAACTCATCACGGCCCAATGGCCCAACAATGACAAAGTATGCACAGCGGAAGACTTTAAAACTCACAAAGACACTGTATGCCATACTGATGCAACTAATGGATCCGAGCCCTGTCCAAGGGAATACGCTGCAGCCTGTCTGGAATGCATCAACCTGTACCAAAAGATAACTCATCCTACGGGATGAAAGCCCGCAGGTGAGGGGTGAGTCCGAAGTGC